>BQNB010024251.1:0-60929 GCA_026074375.1 Tanacetum coccineum
CAGATTATCAGGAAGGGGTTTAAGTTCGAGATCCGTAGGAGGTTCTTCGAGAGATGTTTTGATCTTATAATCAATATTGATTGTGATTTTTTTGGATGGCAGATCTCGGTATCGGATTCAGAGTCAGAGTTTTCATCGGCAGTCATTGCCATAAATTCATCAAATTCAGCAAAAATTTCTTCTTCGAGAAGGGTTCCTTCAATGGAATGAAGAATTTTACTACCTTCGTCTAGAAGAGCGCCGAAATCTTCTTTTAAGATTTCATCAATGGCATCGATACTGAAATAGGTATCATCATTTGAATAGGAGTGTTTCATTGCAGAATTGATATTGAAAATCAATCGTTTGGTTCCAATTCCAAGGTTGAGTTGTTTCTGTTTAACTCGAATTACTGCATCAGCAGTGTGAAGAAAGGGTTGTCCCAAAATGAGTAGAACTTTACTATCTTCTTACATTTCGAGAATAACGGAATCATCAGGAAAGGTGAATTTACCAACTTCAACGAGCATATTTTTAGCTATTCCAACAGGGTATTGGAATGATCTGTCAGCTAATCTTATGCTCATTTTAGCAGGTTTAAGATTTTCAAGAGATAATTTGGCATATAGTGAATATGGCATAAGGTTAATGCTAGCACAAAGGTCGGCTAAGACATTGCAGGAGAAAGTTTTGTTGAAATTACATGGAATAAGAAAACTTTCGGGGTCTCCGAGTTTAGGTGGAACTTTGTTTTGGATCATTGCTGAACTTTCATCACTTAAGAAAGCGGCAAAAATTTGTTCGATTTTTGTTTGTTGCTTACGAGTTCCTTGAGAAATTTTCCATAATTAGGCATTCCGGCCAAGACATCGATAAGAGGTACATTGATTCGAACTATGCGGATTACGTTGAGAAATTTTCCGTATTGAGCTTCCATTTTTTCTTTCCTTAGACGTTGAGGATACGGGATTTTTTGTTTGTATGGTTTGGGTAATGTAGTTTCTTTGACTGGTTTTGGATTTTGAATTTTCGATTGTGGTGTAGGTTCTTCGTCTTCTTCATCGCTATCGTCGAAATTAATAGGGTTCTCAGAATTAGTTTGTTGATCATTTGAGTTCACTGGTGGGTTGTAGGATTTACAACTTCTTGTGAATACGGCATTCACATGCTCATTGCGAGATTGTGGTGGTTGGTACGATTTGGAATTGTGTCCTTTTGGGTTTGGTTGAGTGTTATTAGAAAGAGATCCAGAGGGTCAACCAAATTGCTTGTCAGCAAGTCTGTCGAACTTGGTTTCAAGATTTTGAATTGAAGCTTGATGATTTTTGGCTACGGTTTCGAGTTGAGTTTTAAGATCCATGAACGTTTCTTTGACGAAAGCATTGGTCGATTGCTGAAATTTCATGAAATCATTAAATTATTTTTGAAGATCGTATGGTTTATCATCAGTATTGGATCGGTAATTGTCTCGATTATAACTACTTTGTTCGTTTGAACGCTAATTATCGCGATTCGAGTCTCGGTCGTGATAATCATTGTAAAAATGAGTCTCACAAAAAGTTTGCATGAATTTAGATTCCTCCTCACGGGACATAGGCATATCATCTTCATCAAGATCGGGTTTTGTTTTTTTAGCATGGGTTTGGAGTTCTTTATACTGAGCATCCATTTTCAGGGTCATGGCATCCATTCGGGCCATAATTCTGTTAGTATTGGAATTACTGTTGCCTTCATCGGCAAAAGCAACATTTTTTTTAAGAGATGATTTAGTTTTTTGATTTTTAGCCCAGTCGAGCTTTAGTAAGACCATGTCTTCCAAAAGCGATAAGCCTGATTTGGTGTTTTATAGAGGAAAATACCTCCAACTGTGGCATTCAGAACTTCTTGAGTTATTTCGCTTAGACCATGATAGAAGATTTTGATAATGTTGCCTTTGGACAGATTGTGACCATGACAGTTTCGGAGCATTTCCTTCATACGAAGCCAAGCGTCGGTTAGAGATTCGTTCTCGTGTTGAGAGAAAGCTCGGATTTCTCCGAGGAGTCGGTCGAAAAGAGCTGGGGGAAAGAATCGGCTAATGAAAGTGGTTCGGAGTTCATCCCATGTTTTGATAGTTCCTTCGTTGAGTTCGTCCAACCATGTTTTTGCTTCCCCAGTAAGGGATAGGGGAAACATCATTAGGCGGACGACTTCATTTTCGGTATCTCTGTATTTAAACATATCGCAGATTCCAAGGAATTCATGAATGTGTTTATGAGGATCGGTTTTGGTTCTTCCATCAAATTGGTTTCCTTTGACAAGGGTCAAATGGTTACCTTTGATAGCAAATTCGTTAGCGGTTTTAGGAATAGTGATTGCGGAACCGGGAGTCAGAGCAACAACACGGTCAGCAGCCCACATGGGTTCATCATCCATTGGGTAAAGGTTTTCAAGAGTAACTAGAAAGTGACGGAAGTGGTTGATGTCGAGAATTGGCGGATAGACAATTCTCGGGTTTTTAGATGGATTGTTTCTTTGATCGAATGGAACTCTTCTGTTTCGTCGACGACGTCTTCGATTTAGAGTACGTTCAGGTTCAAGTAATGGTTCAACAAGTTCAGAATTAGAAGCACGTGTATGCATCCAAAGGAGAATTTGTTCGGGTCAGTTTGCTAAAAAACTGTACGGCGATTTGAAAAATAGGGAGAGTTAAAGAGATTTTCCAGAGTTTGACTAAAGAAAATCTAAGAAATCCCCGGCAGCGGTGCCAAAAACTTTGATGTGTTTCAAAAGCTTTAAATTTATAAGACTGAAAATACCGGACAATTATATGGAAACACGCGGGTAAAAGTATAACCCACGTATGCAGTATAATCTTTTTAGGTAAGACCAGGTCGTCCACAGGGATTAGAGTAGTGTTCGAATAATCAGAAAGAAAATAGACTTTAACAATTTTGAAAATAACTTTAGTTTTATCAATGATAATAAAGATGACTACTCGGATAGTTGAGAATAATTTATAAGTGTTGGAAATGATTTGACCTCGAAGATGGGACTTTAATTTATAAAAATGATTTCTCGTCAGAAAACGTTTTTACGAATTAACTTGATTAACTTAAGACTTATATTTAGTTAACTAGACCAAATGTGTCACTCAAATAATCCAGTTATTATTATATCAAAACTTATTTTGTTTATCAATTTACGAAAGTGGATTTCTCAGCACAGACGTTAAAGACCATAGACAAATCTTTAAAACCACATAGATCATAACGGATCTTTCGACCTATACCGATATGATTATATAATCTAAGTTGATAAGAAAAAATAGATAAGATAAGATATAACAGGTTTGCAAAATAAGCTTAAGATTAAAGCGATCAAGATCATACAAAACACTTATTTATTATTGTAACTTCATCGAGTAGTCATGAGAGATTTAGCCTCTGATGGCTAAGGAGTTCATAACAAAAGCACACTTTACATAAACTTCCTTTATTTCAACAACTAGGTAAGAAAACTTCTTCATTCTTGATCGTTAGATCTTTTTCTTCAAATGAAAAGGTGTTTCTTGATGTTTTGAAGAAAGGAGGGAAAGTATGTGTGTGTAAAATGGGATAGAATATGAGGAATGATTGTGAGGAGGGATGCTCTTGATCGTTAGATCTTTTTCTTTAAAAGAAAAGGTGTTTCTTGGTGTTTTGGTGAAAGGAAGGAAAGTACGTGTGTGTAAAATAGGATAGAATGTGAGGAATGATTGTGAGGAGGGATGCCTTGAGCATGGATGGACCCACATAGGTGCCGGGTGTAGCCTGGGCTACACCAGGTTTTAGGTCTCGAAGTGCAATTTTTTTTCAAAAATGCCGTTTTATTGGTATGTGCAACCCCTAAAAACGTTTGTGCTACCTTAGTTTCTTACGACGTATCTTTACTTGGCCCAACTTTTTTTTTGTGCAACACCCTATTGAAAATCCTGGGTCCGCCCTTGGCCTTGAGGATGAAAATTAGTCCTCAATTTATAGGCAAGATTGGGTGCAAAGTGCGGCGCACTTAGGAAAAAGTGCGGCGAACTTTAGGAGTTAATGCGATAACATTTAATGACTTTTACTGGAAGTGCGGCGCACTTACAAAAAAGTGCGGCTGTTTTGGGGAGTTAATGTAGGTGCATTTAATGGACTTTAATTCTTCAAACTTTGGGAAAATGTGCGGCGGTTTTGGGTTTCAGGGGAAAGTGCGGCGCACAATGTAGCAAGTGCAGCGGACTTCTTGAACTTTGGCTAGAAATCTTTTCTTTTCTTGTATTCGTCTCCCAAAGTGTATAGATTTATGAGCTTGGGTCTCTAGAGTCTTCAAGTGAACCTATGAGCAATTCAAGCTTAATTAAGTACCAAAAGTTCACGAGAAATGATAGAATAAACATAAAATAACGCCATAGAAACATGTATAATTTGGGCGTTATCACTAATGCCTGTTATACCCAAAACCGATCCCTCATTCACACTCGTCATAACAAAACCCCATATAAGCTGGTGCATGATAAAAAGCCTGATCTTACCTTTTTCTGAGTCTTTGGTGCTCTTTGTTACCCTATTAATGACAGTGAGGATCTTGGAAAATTATAACCAACAGCTGATATTGGAATTTTTGTTGGTTATGCACCAAGCATGAAGGGTTATAGAATCTACAACAAAAGAATTCGACGAATCATGGAAACTATCCACGTTCAATTCGATGAGCTGTCTGAGCCGATGGCTCCTGTGCAACTCAGTACAGGACCCGCTCCTATGTTTCTGACACCTGGACAAATAAGTTCAGGGCTCGTACCCAATCCGGTTCCTGCAACACCTTATGTACCCCCCACAAATAAAGAACTAGAGATTTTATTCCAACCAATGTTAGATGAAACCTAGAACCTCCTCGTATTGAAAGATCGATTTCCCCTGCTCCAGCCATTCCAGTCCCAGTCAACTCAGCCGGTTCACCTTTATCTACTACCATTGATCAAGATGCACCTTCTCCAAGTCATTCATCGTCATCTTCGGCATTCCAATCTTCATGTTCACAACAAGGCGTTGCAACTGGCTCTACTATTATGGAAGACACTCCACTTGCTCCTGTTGACAACGATCCCTTCGTTAACGTGTTTGCTCCGAAACTTAGTTCTGAAGCATCATCATCTGGGGATGTTAGTTCAGCAGAATCAACTCATGTCACTCAAACACATCATTATCTCGGGAAATAGAGCAAGGCTCACCCGCTTGATAATGTTATTGGCAATCCTTCTCGACTGGTATCCACCAGAAAACAACTTGCAACCAATGCCTTGTGGTGCTTGTATAACTATGTACTGTCAAAATTTGAACCAAAGAACTTCAAATCTGCCATTACTGAAGATTGCTAGTTTTAAGCCATGCAAGATAAGATTCACGAATTTGTTTGACTTCAAGTATGAGAGTTAGTATCATGACCAGACTGTGTCATGATTATAGCTCTCAAGTGGATGGTTAAAATTGATAAGTACGGTGATGTTTTGAAAAACAAGGCAAGGTTGGTGGCCAAGGGATATCGACAAGAGGAGGGCATTGATTTCGAGGAATCCTTTGCACTGGTTGCACGCATCAAGGCTATAAGAATCTTCATCTTCAATGCAGCCAGTAAAAACATGACCATATATCAAATGGATGTCAAGACAACATTTCTTAATGGCGAGTTGAAGGAAGAAGTCTATGTTAGTCAACCTGAGGGTTTATCCAGACCATCTGACACATGTGTATCATCTGAAGAAGGCTCTGTATGGTTTAAAGTAGGCTCCTCAGGCGTGGTATGATACCCTGTCACAGTTTCTACTAGACAACAAGTTTTCCAAATGTGCAGTTGACCCGATATTATTCACTCGAAAAACAGGCAAACATATTCTTCTTGTTCAAATATATGTAGATGATATCATATTTTCCTCGACCGACCCTAAAGCATGTGACATATTTTCCAATGAGATGAGTTCTAAATTCCAAATGTCAATGATGGGACAAATGTCTTTTTTCCTAGGATTACAAGTTTCTTAAAATCCTGGAGGCATTTTTATTTATCAATCAAAATTTACTCTAGAAATATTAAAAAAATTTGGGATGGATTCGTGTGACCCTGTTGATACACTCATGGTAGATTGACTTAAACTGGATGGGGACCCCTTAGGGATTCCAGTTGACCAGACTCGATTTTGTAGTATGGTCGGCTCTCTAATGTACCATACTGCCAACATACCCGATCTTGTATTCGTTGTATGCATGTGTGCTCGGTATCAGGCATCGCCTACCAAAAATCACCTAGAAGCACTTAAACGGGTCTTTCGGTATCTCAGAGAAACCATTAATTGGGGACTTTGGTATCCGAAAGACACCGATATGGCACTAACGGCCTATGCAGATGCGGACCATGCAGGTTGTCAAGACACACGAAGAAGTACGTCAGGAAGTGCTCAGTTCCTTGGGGATAAATTAGTCAGTTGGTCATCAAAGAAACAGAAGAGTACTGCGATTTCAACCACAGAAGCTGAATACATTGCCATGTCTGGATGCTGTGCTCAGATACTTTGGATGAGGTCACAGCTTAGAGACTACGGCTTTGCCTTCAATAAAATTCCCTTGTATTGTGATAATCGCAGTGTCATTGCTCTCTGCTGCAATAATGTCCAGCACTCCCGGTCCAAGCACATTGACATACGACACCATTTTATTCAAGAGCATGTTGAGAAGGGCGTGGTTGAATTGTACTTCGTGACGACTGATTATCAGCTTGCGGACATATTCACCAAGGCATTACCAAGAGAGCGGTTCAAATTTCTACTCTCGCGTCTTGGTATGAAGAGTATGACTCCGGAAACCCTTAAACGTCTTCAGAAAGGAGAAAAGGAGTAAAGGATGGTCTTCCCATATCCTATGTATATTTATCTATAATTAAACATAAAAACAAAATACAAAAATATAAAACATACAAAAACCATAAAAATTAGAAAAATTGAAAATAACAAAAATATTTTTCCAGATATGTCTTCTGTAAATCGATAACATTTACGGACCTAGAAATGTCATTCAATAATGACACGGGTTTTAAATAAAGTTCAAGCGGAAGTTCAAACTATTTTAAAACATGTCTCAATGGCTTGCAGTTATTTCAAGCTGCAACCCGCTTTTCAATTTGAGGAAAGCATGTCGACAAAAAGACAGCTGTTCCTAACAACGGGTAATTAATTTTTCCCGGGCACGGATTACTTAATATCCATGCTTCCAAGGATTAATGTACGTTTCAGTGCGTTTCTCCTCTTTCGGAAGAGAAGTCTTCCTTTTATAACCAAATAATTTTCTTCTTAATTTATTCTTCAAAAATTATTTATGGTAATCACGGTGGTAAAGTTTTGTTGGAAATTCATCAATTCAGGTTTTTCAAAATAAACTTTTCCACTCAAACAACGACTACAACTCTTTCAGTAGAAAGTGGGTCATTGTTTGAGGGGGAGAGTGATTTCAAGTTTATTCCATCAAACGGGTTTCTAGATCACATCATATAATTAATGGAAAAGGTTTTGTAGTCATATGGGGTTATAATTTGAGGGGGAGTTAATCAATTTTAACTCAAAGGGCTAATACTGTAATTAGTTAGAAAGTATAGGGACTTATGTGCAATTTGCTATTAGTTTCCTAGGTCTTATTAACTACAAGGACTAAACCTGCCATCTTTCAAAACTATTCAACCCTAGAAAACCTTTAAGCCGAAATTAGAATGAAGTAGATATCCCAGGGACCGAATATGCCATTTTTGAAAACCCTTGTTATAAAAGGGTGGCGGTTGACATTTTGGTTAAACTTTCATTTATCAATCATATCTTCAAAAACACACACAGTAACGCAAACCGCCACCTGCATCTCGCCATCATCAATTCTTGATTTCTAGACTTGCTCTTGCTAAGGTAATGATTATATGATGTTCTATAACTTAGATTTATCGGTAATCAAAAGGAATCAAACCAAATCTCAGTTAAATGTGTAGAACCTCTAAAATATTATTCTAGGGTTTTGAATATTTTAAATGTTGTTTGGTATTGAAATTGTTAGATGGGTTTAGGTACGGTTTAGGGTTGTGTTCACGAATCAATGTCTGCTTATGTATTAATCAATCATATGTGTGTTCTATGAATGATTTACCTTTGTGCTTGATCAAAATCTTATTGTGTGTTTGAAATGTTGATGGTGTTTCTGGGATTTGATGTTAAGAACCAGATTATGTATGTTTGATGTCTACTTAAGATCCTCGCTCATTTCATAGCTTGATCTAGTAATTTTCGTATGAAGCTTGACTTTTGAAAGTCAACAGATGTTGATTGTTGTTGTAAAGTGCTTGTGAAATCATGAATATGCCTAGGTATGTACTGAAAGCCTCAAATGCATGTCCTATAGTGTTTAAAATAGTATTCGAATGTGTTTGCATTTTAGTCGTGGTAGAGGTTTGCTATTCATTCTTGGTAGCGGTTTGCTAGTTTTCTTGATAGCGGTTTGTTTGAATATTCTTGATAGCGGTTTGATGAAATATTTTAGGTAGCGGTTTGGTTGCCTAATAGCGGTTTGACATGTTTTGCGTGATAGCGGTTTGTTAGGTTTTGCCTGATAGCGATTTGATATAATTAATATACTTTAAGTTATGCAGGCAAACCGCTACGAGGTAGCGGTTTGATGAAGATTATCTTTATTATTAAAATAATCCAAACCGCTATTTCGAATTTTTCTTAACTGGTAGCGGTTTGATTAAAATGAATATAATATTCGTAGCTGTTTGGTCATAGCAGTTTGATTAAAATGAATATAATAATCCTAGTTGTTTGGTCATAGCGGTTTGATTAAAATGAATATAATAATCATAGCTGTTTAGTCATAGCGGTTTGATTAAAATGAACATGCATATCCACGGCTGTTTTGTCGTGGCGGTTTGATCATTCCGCTACATAGCGGTTTGATTATTTCTCTACGTGGCGGTTTGATCGTTCCTCTTCACAGAGGTTTGATTAACTCTCCTTACAGTGGTTTGGTGCCAAGTGGGTAGCGGTTTGGGCCAGAATCTCAAAGTTTTGGCCCATTAGTCCCAATACCCTTTCAAGGCCCAATCAAAAGGCACAATTACCTCGTTAACACCCATCTGGGACTTGTTAACCTGTTTGTGTTCATCGAATATCCGTGACCAACGTGGACTTAATCTCACCGTAATCAATCGATGCATGTCAATGTTCTCATCTAACATCAAGATATATGTCATGTCTGCCTGTCTTTGTTGATATCCTTGTGCAGACAAAATGGCTGATGAGAATGTTCCCACTCCTGCTCCCACAAGATCTGATGATCAGATACTCCTATTTGCTGCATGGGTGCCAATTAGAAAGAGCAACTATGTTTGGATCTTCAAAAGAAGCAAAAGAATCCAATCTTTCAGATTTCTGTGGATATTCTACAACTTCATCAGGGCATTCACGGCCTCAACCTCAGTTCCAGCTATCTACATTCAACAATTCTGGAACACGCTCACATATGAGGCCAAGACTGGAGTTTACAGTTTTGAGCTGGATGAAGCCCGATTCGTATTGGATGCTAATCTTCTGAGGAAAGCTTTAGAGATAACGCCCATTGATCAAGCTCACCAGTTTGTGTCACCTCCATCAGGAGAGGCTATTATGGACTTTGTGAATGAACTGGGGTATACAGAGGTTATTCACTTTGTGTCAAGAATGGCGGTGAATAACCTGTCTCAGCCTTGGAGAGCGATACTATCTATGATCAACCAATGTCTCACCGGCAAGACTTCAGGGCATGATAGGCCCAGATATCCAGTTCTTCAGATGCTTTGGGGAATTATTACAAGCTCTAATGTTGATTATGCTGAACTTATGTGGGAAGAATTTGTACAAGCTATCCAGACTTTTCTTACTGATAAGGCCAATCTGGGCAGTCCCACTAAGAAGGGCAGGAAAGACAAGGCTCACGTTATTCCGTATTGTCGGTTCACAAAGTTAATCATCTGTCACTTGGGAAGAATTCATAACATTCACCAGAGATCAACATCTCCGTTTCATCTTGCTGAAGAAGATCTCAGACTTGGTAATCTCAAATTCGTTCCCAAAGGAGAAGAAGATGAAGTATTTGGAATGCCAATTCCCGAAGAGTTGATCTCAAACAATATCAAGAATGCACCACACTAAAATGCTTATCTGGAAATGGTCGCAAAGCATAATCAGAAAGTTACAGCCGAAAAGGAAGGAAAGAAGAAATCTGCAAGTACCAAGCAACCCAAGCCAAAGCCAGCTATCAAGAAGTCAAGCAAATTAGCACCTGCGCCGAAACCGAAGGTAACCAAGGAAAAACCTTCTAAGGCCTCTACTGCTAAGCCACCCAAGCCGAAGCCTACCAAAGAAAAGTCAACCAAGGCTACACCACTACAAAAGGCCGAAAAGGGTAAATTTGCAAAAGTTCGTACCGTGAAGAGTACCTTCTAGCTGGTTGATGAACCTGATGAAGAACCAGCAGCTCACTCTGAACCTGAACCTGAACCTGAACCTGAACCCGTACATCAAGGTGAAGGTGAAGAATTCGATATGGAACGTGCTATTCAGATGAGTCTGGAATCGTTTCAGGCACAAAGTCAAACACATGTTGGTGGTGTGGCTATTCGAGAACCTGTTGTAGAGGCCACCTGACCACTTTCGGTAGTAGAAGGCAAGGGTAAAGCCATTGTCACCGAAGAACAAGATGCCCAATCTCTGCTAGCCTTGCACACACCAAAGAGGAGAAGCACCACGGACCAATTTATACTCCAAAGGTGGACTCCAACTACTGAAGAGGCATCAACTGGACCCTCTGCTCAACCACTGGATGACACATATGCCAATATTGTTCGTAACTCTCCGTCTTCTGCAGATGCTGAAACAGGTGCTAGATCATATAAGACAAACAGAGGAGGTGATACAGAGATATTGCAGATTACTGAAGAACTAGGCGAAGATGTGGATAAACAGGAGAATATAGAGGAAAAGACTGTGGAACTTGATCAAGACCAGGCTGGATCAGACCCAACTCACGAGTCTCAACCTCTATCTGAGCAGGTACTCATAGATGAAGACCAGGCTGGACCAGACCCTGGAATAAGCCGTGTGGCTCTCGCTGGACCAGACCTTGAGCCCACGCATGACGAGTTTATGGCTGATTTATACCTTAAGGTTCAGAAAAGTTTAAAGTTTTCGGCTGATGAACATGTCATCCTAGAGGATCCACTAAGTTCAACCAAAACTATGTCATCAATGAAGAATTTAGAGGATGCATATGCTATTGGGGATTAGTTCATTAATGACAAATTCACTGATGATGAACCAGGAAAACTCAATGTGGAAGCAGAAGTGGTCTTTATGGTCACTGTTCCAATCTATCAAGCATCTTCCTCAGTTCTTCCACTCTCCACACCAGTAATTGATCTCTCACCTCCTAAACCTGCATCATCCACCACTCAAGCACCAATCTTTACAGCAACAACAATGACTACACCAACAACCCTTCCACCTCCTCCATAACAGCAAAGCACAACTGAATCATAGTTAGTTGAACATGTCACAGCTCTTAAAAAGAAGCTCTTTGATTTAGAGCAGAATAAAAAGAATCTCGATAACACGACTCGGAATCTTAGATCTAGAGTCTACACTTTGGAGCTTAGGGATCTGCCTCATAAGATTAATGAAGCAGTCTGTGAAAATGTCAAAGAGGCTGTTAAAATAGCTCTACAAGCTCCCCTTCGAGATCGCTTCAGAGACTTGTCCAAAGAAGATATGAAAGAAATGCTTCACCAAAGAATGTTCGAGAGTGGTACATATAAATCACTTCCTGGACATATCGCTCTCTATGAAGCACTGGAGGCATCTATGGCACGAGCACAAAGGGGCGAATTCCTTGCTGAAAAGGACAAGTCACGCAAGCGACGCCGTGACGATCAAGATCCTCCTCCTTTACCAGATTCGAATCTCAGTAAGAGGAGACGACATGACACTGGCTCTTATGGTTCATCACAGCCTCAAGCTCCTCAGTCATCAGCATGGAATAAGTCTGACACTCGAGATGCTCCTTCAAGCTCCTCCAAGCAATAATCTGGTCCTCATGCTGAGTAACTAGTCGAAGACATACCAATACCAGATTATGCCAATATATCTGATTCAGAGGACACTGACTCTGCCCATCTTCTAAAGATTAAGCAGAGGCCAGAATGGTTGAAGCCTATTCCAGATGATGAAAGACCAGCCACTCCAGAACCTGCCTGGGTTATTCCTACATCCTACATTCCTGATGCTGTGAACAATTGGGCCAATGCTTTAGCTACCACGTATCAAGCTCCAACAGAGAACTCTTTACTTAAAAAGACTAAGGATATGCGGACGTTTATGAACTGGTATTGCCAAAAGATGGGAAAGATCGAGCTTACTCAAGCAGATTTTGAAGGTCAAGCTTATAAAGTCGTTAAACCTTTCTACCCGGACGTCGTTCATCTTCAGTTTCAGATGGAAGAGTGTCACAAGATGCTTACAGATCAGATTGACTGGGCTAATCCAGAAGGTGATCAAGTCAGGATTGATATTAGCAAACCTCCGCCTCTTAGTGGTCCACCAGGTCATGTCACTATTCAAACTCAATTCTTTTTCAATAAAGACTTGGATTATCTGCGGTATGGCAATAAGGGAAGCAGACAAGCTTTGTTAATTTCCAAGATGAAAGCTGCTCGTTATCTTGACTTTGGACTTGAACTACTCGTACCCGAGCATATGTGGATCAATAAGGTCTGCACCTATGATATCATTGCCTCTTATGGTATATCTCATTGGTGGTTTAATCGTCAGAAATTCTACATTGACCGACACACAGTTGACTCAAGCCGCAAGGTAGTCAGAACTCATATGAGTATACTCAGTGTTGTTAGAATAAAAGCCTACTCTCGCTACGGGTACGACTACTTGAAAGAGATCACACTGCGCAGAGCTGATTATCAAGAATACATGATTGCAGAAAAGGACTTCAAAAACTTGTATCCCAGTGACTTTGAAGACCTGAATCTGCTGTTTCTACAAGGTCATCTTAATCATCTTCCTGGCTCAGAAAAACGTATGATTTCTACTTCTGTTAATCTGTGGACACGCAACTTAGTGACTCGACAGCGGGTTGAAGATTTCTAACTCGGCATTGAGAGCTACCAGAAATAGCTGAATCTCACTAAACCGGGATGGGATGCAAAAGGCTTCGAGTACAAGCACGACTATACAATTATTGAGTCGCCTCGTGCAGTTGTGTTCCCGGTCGGTAACAATGAATGGAAGATCATGAGGTTCAATGAGATTTACAAATTCAGTGATGGTACGTTGACAAATATTATGGAAGCACTGGATTACATAGTTAAGGAATACAAGGTCAATCGGCTCAACTCGGGTATGAACACGCGATTTTAGACTGATAAGGATGTGGCAAGGAGCAATGAATTTATACATGCCATTGAACGGAGACTCAAGACCAGAAGGATCTTCCAAAACTTAGAATGCTTTGTTGGTGGTCGCGTACAAGATATTGACTACAGACTCCTTCAAAAAACTGAATGAGCACATCATCTCTGCATTCAGGTCAATATCTTTTGTGGTGTATATATTATATCTTGCACATTATAAAGTAGTGTTGTATTTAGTGTTATGTGTCAGTGTATGAATTTTTCATGATTTTTTTATTAAATTCAAACTCCTTCAAACCTATCATACCTGACACTAATAGAATCCCTCATAGATTAAGAGGGAGCATTAATATGTTCCCCACTCGGCTTGTGATTAATAAGCACATTTTTCTCTTAGTTTTTCCAACATATTTGAATCTATTGGTATCCAAAATATCAAAGGGTTTGAAATTTTTGAGAAGGGGAGAAAATGTGATTTAAATATGAAAACTGATTAAAATGTGATTTTGTAAACTCATAAGTATACTCCATCCTCCTTGTGCTACCCACTTTCGTTTAATCGATGCACATGTTGAGGGGGAGCGTTTATGAAAATTTAAAAACAATCAAGGTACTAAAGGCTTTGATATTTATATCACAAGTACCTGATTGAGTTTTTCAAGTGGTTTTATGGCACGGTGAACTATACCAAAAAGACCGACCATGTATTTAATATTATCGGAGTTATAAGGTTGGTAAGGTTAGGTATTAGTTCCCATGATCCAGCCAGAACTTGAGGGATCTACCCAGGGATAATCCACCAGTTAGTGTAGAAGTCCTTAGGTATGACATAAAAAAAGAAGTAAATGTGAGAATAAGGGAATAGTACCGACTGAGATGAAGCTAGAACTGGAACAAACCCAACAAGGTTCTAGTCATGAAGTCTCGGTAAGCACTGAAGGGGTTGAAGAATGAAAAAGAAATGTAAGAATAAAGGGTGTAAAGAAAGAAGCCCTCCATACACTTAGGCAGAAACCGGGTCAATACATCTGCTGTCAGAATCACAATGATGATTGCTGACTTTGAAGACTGACATCATGGACCCAGTGATGCAATGCACAACCCTCCCTAGCCACTCACAATCTCTCAAAAGATTTATGTTTCATTTCTCACGGAGACTAAACACGTTATCTATTAACTTTCTCACTCTGAGTTAGTTGATATTGAAAAGGTGGCAGTCCGCTCCAGCCTTCGATCACTAAAACCAAAACGCACAATTGAGTCTAGAGCCAAGAGATCATCAATCAATCTCATTAGGACACTATTCCATATTACTTATTCTTCACACAAACAAGGGTTATCATAAGAGTCCTACGCATTATCCTTGTGGTATTGCCAGAACATCCGAGTGATACCTAAGTATCACAATGAAGATGGAAATCCTGCTAGAGCCAACATCATACAAGCTCTTGGTAGGTGACTTGTGAGATCCTTAATGGGTCAAACTTGTGACACTGGATATCGAATTGGTCCAGATTATGAATTGACGATTGATGAATTTTGATAAAAGCGTAACACTCTCGATGTGTCACAAAAAATACTTTCTCAAGTGACACGTCGATTGATTTTCAAATAAATTTTCTTCTTCAATCGGTAAGATAGTAACTAAACGATTCACTCTTATTGTGCTGTCTGCTTTGAGACGTTCCGATTAAGAGAACATGCAAGTAAGACGACTCTGATGTTTATACACTGGAAGACCTAACACTTATACTTGAAATCCTGTCAAGGAGATCCTTCTTAAGATTGAATCTACCTGATCACAGGTCTGTCCTCATAGGATCTAGAGGTTAATCCAACCAAACTCGGGCGATTGACAAAGTGATAAGTGCTTAATTACACATATCTTTTACCTCTAAAAACGAGCTTAAATGACCAAAAACAGAGAGATACCTCGTTCCAGTGGAGTCTATTTCATAACCGCATGCTCATACTCGACCGATAAATCTAAAGAACTCATAAAAGCTTAAATGCATGTCTTAAAGCTTCCGTAACTCTGATATCAAAGTCCTCTCGAAGTGATCAAGTATTAAAGTTAAAGGAACTTCAAGAACGACGAACAATCAAGCTTTCACCATCAAGAAAAGTATGAGCATGCCGGTCCAGTTGTCACAAGCATAAGACGGCAAATAACCACAAGTTGATGATCAGAGATTCGATTTGGCTGATGATCTCAAAGAAGCTCAAGGTCACATATCAAGTACAATTACAAGCCACAAGACAAAGACCACTACATCAATGTACAAGATATCACATGAAGAATCAAAGACTACGAGCTGAACACAAGATCAATCAGAAGATTGCTGAGCTTAAGTTTGTATTTTCTGGGGTGACCTCCCTTAGGGGGAGATTGTTAGATATTAGAAAAAGACTCGGTCACCCCGTGTATTGTACTATTTATTATAGCTCGTAGTTTAACGTGTAATATATAATATTCGGTAATGGGCCGGGCTATAAACGCCAACGTGTAAGCCCATACCATAGCCTAAGGGCTGATTTTGTAAGCTACTATATAAGCCTCTTCCATGCCTTGGAAGCGGTGGTTAGTCAATTCATTTTACAAGTTCACTTTCTCACTCTAAAAATCTTTTCTCTCTAACTTTCTCTCTCTAGACTTGGCTAATCCATCTATCTTTCATTGTATTATGATTTCCAATATCCTACATATATGCATTATTTTATCTTTTCTAAGTGTTACGTAGTTTACGTTCACTCCCGATATTTATTTTTACGGTTTAGCGTATTATTTACGTTTTTCGCGTTTTCGGAACCTAGAAACCCGTAATCATTTTGTGTAAACTCTAGTTATTGTACATGTCGGGTTTAGAAGTCAAAATTTCATGACTTTCCTTCCCCTTCTTGCTTGTTTGAACGGCCAAACCACAAGGAAAGACAACATCAAGTCTTAAATTAATTCATGAGGAATCTTTATGCTTTAATTTGAAAATTTTGGAAGCGTGCAAGGTGGTGTAAGAACTCTTGTCCTTATGCATGCAAGATTTGGACCACAAACCTACTAACAAGAATCAAGAGAATATAAATTAATTAGGATGGCTAGTTGGTTAACTATGAACCCCCTCCCCTTGTTGTTGTCGTCCGAACCCAAGCCACGCGCACCCTTGGTGTGTGTTGGCCACTTAGCCATTTGGTTCCATTACTTGTGCAAGCCTTAAGTCCCCTAAACCCTACTTCACATTCTATCAATACTTTATGATAGAACTTAGGGTTCTCATTCATTTCATAACCTCAAAAATTGTTTTCTCTCTTCCCTTTTCCTCTCCTTGCTCACGGCACACACACATGCATACACTTTCCATAGTTTTGATTTCTATCAAGATTCATCCATTCCAAGATCATTTCTAACTATATCTAAGGGTGTTCCAAGGGTTTGATCATTGTTTTCAAGGTTTTCTAAAGATTTCAAGAGTTAGGGTTTTGATATTTCAAGAGGGTTTTTGCAAGATTATTTGGGGTTTATAGATCTAAGGATTTTGGGTTAGATCTTGTGTGTTACTTGACTCATCTTCTTCTTGTAAGTGTTCTATTCCATCTCTTGTGATTTCTTTATGGTTCTTATGCAAGATTAAGGCTTATGTGTTTGTGGTTTTTGAAAATAAACAAGTTAAAACATAAACTAGTATTGTTTTATGATTCTTTGATTTACAAAAGGTTTTGGTTGTGAGTATGAGTTGATTTGTATGTTGCAACAATAGTAATGATGGGATTAGGTTATATTAAAAGTGGTTTTGTTGGTTGGTTTAGTAGTGAATGGGATTAGGTTAGAATAGGCACTATTGTGAAGTTTGGGTGGATTTATGGTAGCGTTTGCGAAATGTATTGTTGCTGATCTGATTTTGTTTTGAGGTTTTAAGAGAGGTAAAAATGTTTTCATTAGTCAAGAAGGTAGTTTTTGGAAAGCTTGTTTCGAATAGATAGGTTTTCATATCTCGAACACTAAAAGCGGATTTAAAACGGCCAAGTTATGGCGAAATGAATTTTGGAACACTTTTCGGAAAAATAATAAATGAGGTTGCTGATGTGAATAGTAAATTAGGTTTTCGGACGTTTTTTGAGGTTTTAAAACATTGGCGAAACATATAGAAACATTAGCGTATTGATTGAAAACTTTAGAAACATCATAAAGGTAATTATGGAATGCTGAATGTTATAAAAGCGTGAGACTCCTAAAAATGGTAACTTTTGTGATAAGTCGTCAAGGCGGACGTGAAAGTTAGGCATTTAGGTATTGATAAAGCATTTTCGAAAATATGGATTTGACAAAATGAAAGTTAGGCATTTGTGATAAGTCGTCGAGGCGGTCGTGGAACGAGGCACGTGTTGGACACGCTTCCCTTAAAACAGATTAGTCGTTTGTCTCCCAGGGTACAACGTTCAAAGCTGTTGTACAGCCAGACCTGACAAACTTGCCTGAAATATCACGAAAGCAGTCGTATGATTCTGATCGAAAGGTTTGCTGGAACTTGGTAGCTATGGAGCTTTATTTTTTGGTTGTGTAAAACGAATGAGACTATGCCTCAATTTATAGTGAAAACGTTTTCTTGTTTTCCGAGATAAATATTTGCCATAAATAAGACAAATCTTTTATTAACAAAACAGATTTGCATATCATTTAATGACACAAAATATTATGTACAAACTTATTTGATAAGTTTAAATCTATTCCTAAAATAGATCCCAGATTTTGTGTTTCACGTGTCCCATTTTAAGACACGGTATCTCATTCATATTATCTTCATTTTAGACATACTTTAGCTCGTTGTGAAGCTCTCTTAAAAGAGAATGCAAAACGACAAGCTAATATAAATATATATAACACATACATATATTAAATAATGTCTAAAGTTTGCAAAAACACATTTTGCCAAACTATTTTTCCAACACTAATATCGAACCACAATTGTTTTATTAGCTCATGTCTTAGACATATTAGAATTCAATTTACACACAACATATAAAATCAAACAGACTACACACAACAAAAAATATTGGCATGCATGAACTAATATGAAACTGCAAATACTTTATTGTCCCATATCTTTGACATAATAGGATTAATTGACTATGAACATAAAAAACCACAACTCTATTAATCCAATTACAACAAACAAATACCACAATTCTCTTAATCAACGGCTTGGAAACGGTTTCTTTAACTTTTTTCAGTCCAAAAAACCACGACCACATACCAGACTTTAAATATATCACGAAACATTTCTACAACGATCATTAATCACATATAACACAAAAACAAATCAAACATGTTAAAGAAACTCCATCACCATAACAAATGAAAACCGAATTAAAAAAATTTGCTTTCTAATATGAGCAGCAATACAGTTGCAATCAATCACAAGCAAAACTTCTAAGATCTATAAAGCACAAACCATATCCTCAAACTGCAACAATTTAACTAAATAAGGTAAATAAAAATCTTGAAACACTTCAAACATCTAAAATCTATAAAGCACAAACTATATCCTCAAACTACAACAATTTAACCAAATAAGGTAAAAAAAAATATTGAAACACTTCAAAACACCACATGCAATACAACCTATACAAAATCTTATACACTTAAAACATCATAAAAGTTACATAGATTAACAACAACCCAAAACATGCCCTTAATATAGACCGAATAACATAAATCAAAGCTCAAACCTGCAACAAATTTACAAAATCATGTAACAAAAACCTTAAACAGTTCCAATCACTATATGAAATACACAATTTCTAAAATCTTGCACACTTAAAACATCATCAAATTACGTATACAAAGCAATAAAATAAGAAAGCTACCTTAATTTCCGCCTAACATAAATGATACAACCGCCAATTTGATTTCTTTAACACCACCAAAAACCGCGAAACGTATCTTATTCGGTGTATGTGAATATTTAGAGAGAGAAATAAATGGAAGGAAGGGAGAGTGATGTACTAAAGGATACACATTGGTTTTGTAGTTGCCGCCCATAGTTTGCCTATTGAAGAAGTCACGTGTTTCAACTTGCTCGTTACACTTCCACCACCAACCGCATAGTATATAACGAAACAGGACTCCTAAACACAACACAATAGTATATAACGAAACAGGACTCCTAAACACAACACACACTGATCGAATGTTAATAGGCCAACAAATAACCCACTAAACCCAAACGGCCTCAGTTAACCCAAACGGACTCACTTAATACAAAACAACTTTTATTAAATGTAAAACGACGTTGTTCGCATTCTTGATATACAATAGGTTAATAAAGATGAGTACATAATTGAGTCTTAATTTTTGAATTAAATATTCATGTTGGTCAACACATCAACTTGTTGTATAAAATGAGAGGATTTGCCCGCGCTCCGCTGCGAGACGATTAGCGGGTGTCATTTTGCGTTGGCGGATTCGCTGTGGGACGCTAAACAAAACATGACTATTTCATAACTCTTCTGAATTGATACAATAAAATGCTAAACTGAATAAGCTTATTACTTGCTACAAATTTCTATTAAAAATTTATCTAGCGTCTCTCAACAAAAGGGTTACCGCTAATCGACCGGCAGCAACGCAAGCCATACGGCTGTATTAGCACCTTCCTCTTACGTTGTTGATAAAATATGGCGTGCAATGGTGAGACTGCTGTTCAGGTAACGTCACATCAGTTAGAAGCTTCCTCATCTTCGCATGTCTACCATCCCAAACCGTTGACTATTTGTCTCTTCCCTCATCTTGCTGATCCACCAGCGGGAAAGATAACGCTTCAGTTGGATATGATGTCTGTCATACTTGGTGAGATCATTTTCCTGACTTTGTGCAATCTGAAATCACAACGCACACAGAAATTTATTATTAATTAAATCGACATGATCAATCATTCAAAAAAGAACTTTGGTTGTCCAATTTATAAACACACTATCAAGGTCATTGTAAGCTTTTATATACACATTTAGCTCGAATGACTCCTGATCCGTTGAGCCTGATTTTACTAAATGTGGCAGATACATAAAAGTCTAGAGAAAATAAGCAAAATTAAGCACCTTTTTAATCCAGTAGGCTGCAAAACAAAAAAAATCCCACCAAAAAAATCTTACTTTTTAGTTCATCAAAAGACTAACTAAAAGTCTACATAAGTAAGATTTCTTTCAATAAAAGGTATGATTAAGATCCGTCACAACACGCGAAAACATAGACTTCATCCGTTACAAAGAAAAACACTAAGAGCAAAACATACATCCAATTCTATCACATCTAAAAGCACATAGAGTTTGATAGAGTGAATTGAGAAGAATGAGCACTCTTAGTTAATGATCCAGATGCTGCACTGTGACTTCTGCGATTTATCAGGCTGGTTTGCACGTAGCCGTGCCTTCACGCAAAACTGTCTCGATTATGTTTCTGATAAAAACATGTAAAGAAGATTTAGTATGCGATATATAAGTATAATCAATTTTGGATAAGTATAATCAGTATTTACATTTAAGTAACTTAAGACACCACATAATGCCTGCTATAAAAATTTGCAAACAATTCTCTTTTACAAAAGCTGAATCCTATTTTGCGCCACTTAGTAAAGGTTCTTAAAGCCATCCTATTATAGAGGTTGTCATGTTTGTTATAATAGTAGTTAAGAAGCATGTTTGGTTGTGTAGGGTGTTTTACTTTTTCTTTGAATCTCGGGGTCGAAAAACAGACCATGTTGTTATCTGGATGACTGGAGGTCCAGGATGCAGCAGTGAGCTTGCACTCTTTTATGAAAGAGGTCCATTTAAATTTGAGAAAAAATCTTCACTTTCGTGGAATGAGTATGGATGGGATCAAGTAACAATAATTCAGTCATTGCTATTCCAATTTCTATTCAATACATGGTTCTGGTAATAAAAATTGCATATAGCATACCTCTTTCTGATGAGCCAGCATACCCACTATTGCAACAGAAATGACATCCTGGTTTTGGCTTCTTGATGCTCGTGCTGAAAAACATTATCAGCGTCTATTCCTTTGTCAAATACCTAACATTTATAAAGCCACCACATAAGTCAAACTAAAAGTGACAACACATACACACATTTAATAAAAAAATGTTACCTTTAGATGGAATCCGGAATATATGATTCTGCAAGAATACCAATTTAAGACCTATGAGAAAAAAAGATATCAATGTGTTTTTTTAGTTGTACCCCCTGCAACCATATAAAGTGGTCACATCAAATGAATATTACGAGAGGGAGTAGGCATGGTGAACAGTGTGTGAATTCATCTATGTTTTTAAGCTGGTAGCTAACTAACCTTACTTCCAGATGGGGCGCTCTTTTTTGGTT
Organism: Tanacetum coccineum; assembly: GCA_026074375.1. Lineage (NCBI taxonomy): Eukaryota > Viridiplantae > Streptophyta > Magnoliopsida > Asterales > Asteraceae > Tanacetum > Tanacetum coccineum. The sequence continues at coordinate 21,835 of BQNB010024251.1, forward strand.
TATGCAAACATAAATGTGAAAAGGGGCGTCAGAAATTGTCCACAAATGAAATTTGAAATTCTTTTTTGCAGTCAATGACATTGAATAACAATCTAAACAAAAAAATCAGGCACCATAAGAGGTAGAATTTTAATTTTTGTATGAAAGATATCAGATCTGAATGGATTCATGCTTATTAATCCGTCTAGCTGTGCATAAGAATTTAGAACATATGAGTAGCTATGAAAGAGTTCCATGTCCTATCAAGTACTAAAGTAGAATTTTTTAACCTTTGATATCCCCATATGTATTTTACTCAATTGTTAAATTAAGTTCCATGCTCGTAGGTTTCGTTCTTTTCAAAATCCATAAGGCGATTATCGCTGCGCAATTAATAGTGATTTGTATATACACTGAGAAAGAACAAGAAAGTGCACCTTACACAGCTGTAGCAGCATACCAAGTTACCAACTGTTCGTAGGTTTCGTTATTTGCAAAGTTACATGATGTGATTAGTACACAATTACTTTTTCCAGAACCTGATATGCCACTTTTTCTTCCTCGGTGGATGATCATGTTACCAATGATCGGCTTTCGAGTGAGCAAATACATAGTTTGGAGCAAATCCGTGAAAAGTTAACTTGACTCGATCCGTTAACTCCTCTTTCATAGCCACCGGTGCTGAAAAAAAAGAAAACTAAGTAGCAAACGTGTAGCTGTAATAATATAAATTAATGTGAAGTATACAATTCCATAATACCCTACATAAATACAGTTTCGGTAGGTCTATCACCCCTAAATGGATTATAGAGAAAAATATATAGGTGAAATTGGACAAATCCAGTACGGAATAAACACATAGGTTATAGACATAACTTAAGGCTGATTAATTTATGTACGATTTTTTTATAAATAAAAAAAAAAGAAAAAACTTACGATGTAGCTATTTGTCCAGCAAAGTCTGTTGGTGACAAAAAAATTTCCTGCAACTGACCATAACAGACTCCATGGGTCTAGCTACAGGATCATTCGAACCGAGGGTTCGCCTTCAAGAGTCCAATCTTCCTGCTCCCTTACCCATCTCAATATCCTGTAGATATTAAACGTAAGTAGATGATAAAGACCCACTGAAGATGTACTCCAGAAAAAGATACCGTTCGGGAATTGGCTGAATCCATTGGGTCAAAACAATTCATGGTCAAAATAATTAATGGTCAAAACAATTAATGGTCAACGGGCTGAATTCACTCAAATCAATTACCAAGGAATTAGGGAGCAATTACACTTGATTTTAGCATTTACCATATTTAAATCTAAGAATAGGATAGTATAAATAATAGGTCTCTTATCATTGTTATTATCGATTATTCAGTTTATCATATTCATATTTTCTTGTAAAAGGAGACATTACCCTTCTCGAATTGGGCCACTATCAATAACAAACTATCCATGTCCCATATTTATTAGTAATTCGGGTTATCTATCATTTGTTTTCCTATTGCTGAGAAACGAAAACATGGTGCAAAATCCGGAATAGCGACAAGAAACAGACAATCGCACACCGATACCAATTTCCACTCAATTGCTGCAATAGCCCGCGAAATTTGGAGCAATTGAAACGAAGAAGAAGATATGAGCAGCTTTGAAGAAGGAGATCGATCCAATCCAAAGGTAGCAATAATTTCGATGGGGAAAGTTCTTTGAGGTTCGACAATCGTATAGACCCTAAAACAAGATTGATTTCCCAAATTTAAGTGCGGAGACCCTCAGCGGTGGCTGCTAAAGCCGAAAATACTCATGTAATTATCAAAAACACCGCGATGTAACGAGAAGGTAGATATAGCTTCAAGCACTTAATTTATGGATGCCTTGGACCTCTATCATGCTCACTGACGGGTCCAGTCATTTTTGGAAGAATTATCCAAAAGCGTATTCCAAACACTTTGCCGCGAATTCCAGAACCCGGATGAGTTCCTTTGTAGCATTAAACAAACTGGCTCGGTACAAGAATATCGACAGGAGTTTGCTAAGAGATCCTCTCGGGTTTCTAATTGACTGATCATTGTCATTTTTGGGGGGTAGTGTTCCTAAACCGGCCTCAAAGATTGAATTAAAATCAATGTTATCAATTCACAAACCCCCAGACAGTATATCAGCCCATGAGTCTGGCTCTAGAGTTTGAATCTAAACTCACCAACCACAAACCCGGAAAAAATGCTTCTTGCACCCCAAGATTCCTGTGAAACCTTCTGAGTCGGATTCTAAGCCAACGACTTTTCAACTACCCCAACCCAAACATCCCAACCAAAAAATACTTTCAGAACTTTCGAAGCAGAAAAACAAAACCGATTCCTAAAAGGGGAATGCTTCAGATGTGGCGATAAATACGAACCGGGACATCTTTGCAAAACCGGTACCTTAAAAGTCTTAGAGGCTGATGAGGATGTCGAAGAACCCCTTACAACAGATCTAACCGACCTCGAGTCTGACCGGAAGAACTGCTGAAAATCATTTTTACATTCAATTCTGGGGAAGCCGCATCCCTACCGACGATGAAGGTCCACGGTATGCTTCATTCCACTGAAGTTTTAATTTTAATTGACGGAGGTTCTACACACAATTTCATTTTAGATGTCTTGGTGAATGAACTTAAGCTGGCTACTCAACCGTTAGCGCCTTTTGGGGTTCAAATCGATACGAGGGATTTAAGTTCGATGTGAACAAATCTGCAAAAGTCTTCCTGTACAGATTAATGATCTCAAAATCACTGAAGATTTTCATCCTTTTTCTCTTGGAGGTGCTGATCTAGTTTTGGGTATTCAATGGTTAGCCACATTAAATACGGTCCAAGCCAACTGGAAAGAATTGTTCATGATTTTTTCAATAGACGGGAAGCGATATAAACTAGAAGGCATTGTAACCGGCCCCCAAAAATCATCCGGTTTCCAACATCTAGCCGTTCAACCAGAAGTTATTCCGATTGCAATACTAGCCCCACTACAAACTAGGTAATCACCTCAAATACAACCATTTCTCTGACAACCCTCACCCTCTCTCACCTGTTAGATCACAGACCATACATTCCACTTTTTGCCAACTCCCACCCCACAAAATATCCCAATGGCTTCTTAACACCAACATATTATCCACCAAATCTCCTTTTTCGATCCAACATTTCTTACAGCTTGTCTTAAACTTAAATTTTTCCCTCTCGAAAACGCCATCTTTTATTATATATGCATACCCTATTCCATAGAAAACACTCTGATAAAGAACCACTGAAGGAGTACTTCAGAAAAAAAAACTGTTTGGGAATTGGCTGAATCCATTGGGTTAAAATAATTAATGGTCAACGGGCTGAATTTACTCAAATCAGTTACCAAGGAATTAGGGAGCAATTACACTTGATTTTAGCATTTACCATATTTAAATCTAAGACTAGGATAGTATAAATAATAGGTCTCTTATCATTGTTATTATCGATTATTCAGTTTATCATATTCATCTTTTCTTGTAAAAGAAGACCTTACCCTTCTCGAATTGGGCCACTATCAATAAAAAACTATCCATGTCCTATTATTATTAATTAAGTATCTATCATTTGGTTCCATTGCCGGGAAATCGAAACATGGTGCAAACCCGGAATAGCGACAACAACAATCCACCCGATCCAATTGCCACTCAATTGGCTGCCATAGCCGCGAAATTGGAGGCAATTGAAACGATGAAGGAAGATATAGCAGCTTTGAAGGAAGGAGAACGACCCAGATCCAAAGGAAGCAAGAATTTCGAAGGGGAAAGTTCTTGGAGGGGTCGACAGCAGTATAGGCCCTATAAGTATAACAAAATTGATTTCCCGATTTTTAGCGGCGGAGACCCTCGCGGTTGGCTGCTAAAAGCCGAAAAATACTTCAGGTATTATCAAATACCCGATGAAGAGAAGGTAGAGATAGCTTCAATGCACTTAGAAGCGGATGCCTTGGACCTCTATTCATGGCTCTCTGACGGTCAAGTCATTTTTTGGGAAGAATTAGTCCAAGCGTTTACCAAAAACTTTGGCCCAGCGGAATTCCAAAACCCAGATGAGTTCCTTTGTAGCATTAAACAAACTGGTTCGGTACAAGAATATCGTCAGGAGTTCGCTAAGAGATCCTCTCGGGTTTCAAATTGGCCTGATCATTGTCTTTTGGGGGTGTTCCTAAACGGCCTCAAAGATGAATTAAAATCAGATGTACGAATTCACAAACCCCGTACAGTATATAGCGCCATGAGTCTTGCTCTAGAGTTTGAATCTAAACTCACCAACCACCAACCCGGAAAAAATGCTTCTTGCACCCCAAATTCGAAACCTTCTGAGTCGGATTCTAAGCCAACGACTTTCACCCCAACCCAAACATCCCAACCAAAAAATACTTTCGGAACTTTCGAAGCAGAAAAACAAAACCGATTCCTAAAAGGGGAATGCTTCAGATGTGGCGATAAATACGAACCGGGACATCTTTGCAAAACCGGTACCTTAAAAGTCTTAGAGGCTGATGAGGATGTCGAAGAACCCCTTACAACAGATCTAACCGACCTCGAGTCTGACCGGGAAGAAACTGCTGAAATCAGTTTACATGCAATTCTGGGGAAGCCGCATCCTACCACGATGAAGGTCCACGGTATGCTTCATTCTACTGAAGTTTTAATTTTAATTGACGGAGGTTCTACACACAATTTCATTTCAGATGTCTTGGTGAATGAACTTAAGATGGTCGTTAGCGCCTTTTGGGGTTCAAATCGGTAACGGGGATGTAATTCGATGTGGACAAATCTGCAAAAATCTTCCTGTACAGATTAATGATCTCAAAATCACTCAAGATTTTCATCCTTTTTCTCTTGGAGGTGCTGATCTAGTTTTGGGTATTCAATGGTTAGCCACATTAAATACGATTTAAGCCAACTGGAAAGAATTGTTCATGATTTTTTCAATAGACGGAAAGCGATATAAACTAGAAGGCATTGTAACCGGCCCCCAAAAATCATCCAGTTTCCAACATCTAGCCGTTGAACCAGAAGTTATTCCTTGCATACCAGCCCCACTACAACCTATTATCACCCAATACACCATTGTCGTTGACGAACCTCAACATCTACCCCCTGTTAGATCACAGACCCATTCAATTCCACTTTTTCCAAACTCCACCCCACATAATATCCATCCTTACCATTATCCCCACTCCCAAAAAAATAAGATAGTAGTTGAAAATTTTCATGCATTTCGCCTTGAGTACAAGGCGTTTTACCGGGAGGGAAGTAATGATAAAGACCCACTGAAGATGTACTCCAGAAAAAGAAACCGTTCGGGAATTGGCTGAATCCATTGGGTCAAAACAATTCATGGTCAAAATAATTAATGGTCAACAATTAATGGTCAACGGGCTGAATTTACTCAAATCAATTACCAAGGAATTAGGGAGCAATTACACTTGATTTTAGCATTTACCATATTTAAATCTAAGAATAGGGTAGTATAAATAATAGGTCTCTTATCATTGTTATTATCGATTATTCACTTTATCACATTCATCTTTTCTTGTAAAAGGAGACCTTACCCTTCTCGAATTGGGCCACTATCAATAAAAAACTATCCATGTCCTATTATTATTAGTTCAGTATCTATCACGAACATAAACGAACCTTTTACCAAACGGTTCATGAAATGTTCACTGAGTTCATTTACGGGCCCTAGAGAAGGGAACGAGGGAGGTAGAATGTATACCCCTACCTTTTGGTAAACCCGCGGGTAAGGAGACTACTTCTAGGTAGCCTCCGCAAAGTATATGTATGAGTGTGATACTGCTCAAAAAATATGTGAACGCCATGCAAGGTTACATGGCAGAGGAATATATGAAAGCATATTACAAATGGCAAAAGAAGCTATGTAAGCATAAAACACAAAAAGAACAAAAACCAGGCTAGAGACAAATATCATCATAAAGAGTTAGAAACAAAAAGGGAGATATAGGCATACAGCATGGCAGCATATGAAACAAATATGCATAAGACCAAGAGCTCGTGGAAACCCAGAAAGATCAAAGATACGGCTAGAAGCATATACGAAAAGGCATACGTAAGCATGAAAGCAAAGGAAGCATGGAGAACATACGAGCATAAGCACAAGCAGGGTAACCGGGCAAAAATAAAAAAAGACCTACGAGAGCAACTAAGTTCGAAAAGGACGCTATGGGGCTCTCAACCTAAAGCGAAGGCACAGGCAAAGGCAAATATGTACTTGAGGGCTACTACTACAACAACACAATAACAACATACCCAATCCCTTCGGTGCGAGGAGGTATGGGGGAGGTGAAATGTAGACAGATCCTACCCTTACCTCCAAGATAAACCCAGAAGTATACAAGTGCATAAGGGTGTTGCAAAGGAAAGAACGAAAAACAAGGCAAAAGCAAAGGCAAGAAATCGACCCAAACATAAGACGGAGAACAAGCATACCAGCAATCAACATCATAAACACAGAAAAACGAGCAAACAACCAAACAAGCAAAGGGCACAAGATCAACACATAAAAGGACACGAGAAAACACATAAGGCACAATAGGAAAAACATAAACATGGCAAACAAGCAAGAAACGCAAACAAACAAGCATACAAGCACAAACGAAACATCAAAAACAAGCATACACACAAAGGAGCATAAGCCACACGAGAAACACATACAAAGACAAGAGGGGTCCCATAAAAGAACCACGGCACAAACAATAACAACAGAGCAAACAAGCCGAAATGACAAGAGCACAAAAGGGGCAGCACACGAAAAGCAAGGGGCCTAAAGACAAAACAAGACTAAAGAGAAAGCTAGGGGAGTCTAAAAGCCTAAAGGAAAAACCGCATAACAGAAAGCTATGGGGAGCTATATCTAAGGGCAGAGCAAAAAAGGGAGCTCCTAACCGCCTAAAGGTATACTAGCCTAAGAGAGAACTATGGGGAGCAAAACCTAAGGACAAAGCAAAAAGGGAGCTCCTAACCGCCTAAAGGTATACTAGCCTAGCTATGAGACACAAGAACCTAAAACACGCAGAGACAAAGCTACTACGAAGCTCATACAATCCTAAACGCAAGATCTAATCAAAGGCCTAATACTCCTAACCGCTAATCCTAATTCTCTCTCCACGCGTTTCTATCTCTCCACTCGTTTCTATCAGAGGTCATGTCCTCGTACAAGAGATTCCCATCTAAGTTTAGGTCTACCCCTTCTCGAGCCGTTGACTAACAGAGCTTCAACTCTCCTAACCGGTGTCTCCTCTTGACATGCCCAAACCATCTCAACCTTCCTTCCCTCATCTTGTTGATTATAGTAACGACATCAAGTTCTGAAAACTCCGTTCGGTATTATGTCTAGCATGGTTTTACCACAAGTCCACCTCAGCATTTTCAATTCCACCACTTCCACCATGTTCGCTTGAGCTTTCGTGATCGGCCATACAGCATAGTTGGTCTAATCGCGACCCTACAAAATTTTCCCTTTAGCTTAAAGGGGATTTTCGTATCACATAGGACTCCTAAGGCCGTCCTCCATTCACCCAACCTACTCTAATACGGTGAGCAACGTCAAATATCTAAAAGACTCCTTTGGTTTAAGGATCCGGTATCCGATACGAATATCCACTTTTTGGTGGACGACCTCATACCCACCGAAATCACATCTAAGGTGTTCTGTCTTCTCTCTACTTACCCGTAGGCCAAGGTTGTTTAACCCTTCCGCTGATTTCGCAATCAACACGATATCGTCTGCAAATATCATGCACCAAGGGATGTTCTCTTGAATCCTAAAAAGCAAAGAAAGGAACTAGCTATACATCTCTATACCTACCATCTAACATATCTAATTCTAGCCCTTCACTCGTTCCTATCATAGGTTATGTCCTCGGACAAGAGAAGCTCCTTCATGTCATACATGAATTTCTTTAAATTAATAATTTGATTAAAATAATGGGATATGTATTCATCAAGTAATGATAGATTTTCCACCACCAAAAAAAATATATAACACACTCCTAATTACACAAAATATAGCCATCACCAATACTAGTGCGTCGTCAATACCCACATTCATTCACATACACAAAAGAGAGTACAAAATCTACATCCACTATTAACTGTAGTGCGAGCCAATACATATATGGCTAGTCATACTATATAGGTACTATCTAGAACCCTAACGAGCAGAAAGAACACATCTCTTGGAGTGAATCCGAGAACAAACATAGCATGCATTCTAGAACCTAATGATAACTTCACATATAAAAAGTTAGTTCAGAATATGGTCGAATTCCTTAGATTTATGACCCTTTCTTATTGCATAAATAGCTAACCCACAAATTATGTTTTGTTGATTGAACCAAAAGATTAAACTTTAAAGCAATAACAGTTAAAGCATGCCTAATTGTTCCTAATTGTTTCTTCTTTCTGGTTCTTGACTCAGAAATTATGGACATATATAAGGTGGCAGTTCCGACTCATTTATATATGACGGGATCTATTTGGGATGTGTTTTTTCATGGGTCAGATATAAAACTAATAGGGTACCCACGCATAACAGTGAAACAGTTTTATGTGAACGGTTTCTTGGGTGGTGTTTTTTTTCTTTTGCGATTGTGATGGAAGATGACATCGGTCGCGGTTGAATATAGACAATTGTAGCGAGCAGCGGATAATATCTGAAGATGGCAACAAATGAGAATGGTTTCTTTTGCCAAAGTTTGAGTTGAGACTACATCTAATGTGGCATATGAATTTGACTAAATAGGACATACATCTATACTTATATTAAAAAAGGAAACTAAAAAACATGCATCACTGCTAGCGTTAGCCTCAAATGTAATGATACTTTTACTAGATTAGGATACGTATGCCAGTAGCTCAATGTATAGGGACTATTCTCATACATCTTTATTCTTAAGTTATGTAATGACTATATATACCCCGTCTAGTCATTGCTAGAGGGGTGTGGCTTTGTGACTTCAATTTATCATTTTATCTTATCTTTTACACATAGTTCACCATTCTCTCCTCCTTCTCTCTAACTTCACTTTCTCTCTCTCTCTCTAACTTCATAACCATAACATATAGATATTCGATCCAACAACTACGATGTTTGAGCAAAAATGATAAAAATGCTTATACAAATAAACCAATCATATGTTATATATTTGGAGTGATTCGTTAACGAAGGTCCAGGTATATATATTTAAGGAGGTGATTTGCACACTCTTGATTTTGATTGGGACACTCAATTGTACAAGCAGAGCACAACTATGTAATGAGGAGAGTCGAGTGTCCCAATCAAATATATGAGTGCAAATCAATTCCCATTTATTTAATGGTTTATAACTTTGACGTTTTAAGTCTACATCGGTTAAAACTAAGGTAAAAGTAAAAAAAACGTTTAGAAAAGTTGCATACCCACTAAAAATGTAAAATTTAAAAGATATATCAAAGTAGATGTCAAAATTTACAAGGAAAAAAAATGGTCGAAATTGGATTATAAGAAAAAGATAATTGTTTAGAAGATATTTCAATTTGAAAATAAATTCAATTTTTTTATAATTAGTGGAAAGTTTCCAAAATAGCCTTAGATAGTAAAAAATGGGAGACACGTGTCAAGATCTACCTCCTTATATTAATTTATTCAGGACCACATTTATATATATATTTTATATTAATATTAACAAGAAGCGCGTTGCAGTTGCGGATACCTTGTGATAAACCGGAGAAAAACAAAAAGAAAATGATCCCAGTTAGCCTGGTTCACCCATGTTTATCGGTTTCGACCGGTCCTCTTCGGTTTGTTTTCGGAAGGCTTTTATTGACTAACGAACCGCTGGCGACTCTGGTTCCGGTTGAACCCGTTGGTCGTTTTTAAAACTATATATACCATCAACTTGTTAGCATATAAATTGCATGAAGCTTTGTGTATTTTTATTAATTTGTACAACGTGTGACGTGTACTTTTCATTTTATGAGCGTTTTAAAAATAACATTAATTAGTGTGTTTCTTAATTTTCAATTTTTTAATCAATTAATGCAAGAAAAGTGGTTCCTACATTATATGTAGTGTATATTATTTGTTTTACTTGGTTGTAGCTTGTTTAAATAGTACAATGTGAAAAATTTATTGTACTTTTGACAATGTTGTAAATATCGCTCGGCGGTACCGTGGCGGTCGACCCCCTTTAAGCGATAAATCGGTCTTGGCGGCGATTTATCGGTTGTTTCTCGAGGGTAGTGGAGTGACCATTAATTTAGAACAGAATTAATTTAAAAAAAATATTGTTAGCTATTTTCTAACAAAACCTTAAGACGCTTATAGTATATATATATATATATATATATATATATATTATAGGGGGACTTTTTTTCAAAACCAATCTTGTTGCTGAGAACTGACAGAACACCAAAAACATACATGTCATGCATTTAAAATAAAAAAAAATACACGAAAATCATCCATAATCGTAAAGAGCCTATAATGTTCTTAAGTATCATCATCGAATCGTCATTCTTCATTCACATAACCTTTCTAACGGCCGCCCCAGACAATATATTGTTGCACGCATTATAAGAACATACATGCACACCTTCAAAGAAAAAAATTTATATTTCTAATTTCTTCTCAAATTATTAGTACATTCTATGTTTTTTTTTAAAACATTTATGTTGTTTTAGAAACTATGTGCAAAAATTACAATTATTGAAGGCTGTTGCATGCTGTTTTTGGTGGTTATACGTCAGTTTCTCTCGCACTAAGAATGGTGCTGATTTAATGTATAACTAATATTTTTTAATATATATATATATATATATATATATATATAATGATTTTATTGATGTTTTTACTATTTATAATGATATATCTTATGCATATGTTGTAAAAAAATTAAGTTATTAGTGGTTTATTTCTATTTTTACTAAAGCCCAATTATTTATCTACTGGGCCATTGTAATACTTTTTTACTGGGCCAAAAAAAAACCTATTTTTATTATTAGGTCAAGTATACTAGTTTACATCTTCAGCCACCTTCACTTTCTTCTCTGTGTGTTTCATTGTGATAAACCGGAGAAAAACAAAAAGAAAATGATCCCAGTTAGCCTGGTTCACCCATGTTTATCGGTTTCGACCGGTCCTCTTCGGTTTGTTTTCGGAAGGCTTTTATTGACTAACGAACCGCTGGCGACTCTGGTTCCGGTTGAACCCGTTGGTCGTTTTTAAAACTATATATACCATCAACTTGTTAGCATATAAATTGCATGAAGCTTTGTGTATTTTATTAATTTGTACAACGTGTATAATAACATGTACTTTTCATTTTATGAGCGTTTTAAAAATAACATTAATTAGTGTGTTTCTTAATTTTCAATTTTTTAATCAATTAATGCAAGAAAAGTGGTTCCTACATTATATGTAGTGTATATTATTTGTTTTACTTGGTTGTAGCTTGTTTAAATAGTACAATGTGAAAAATTTATTGTACTTTTGAGTAAGGGGTGTTTTAAGAAGAGTATTAATTATATGTGTTTTGAGTAAGCGGGTGTATTTGTGCATTAATAGTTGTATTACTATTACTTCAAAATTATTTAGTTGTATTCTAATTGGTTGTACAATATGCTTGTTTATTTGTATGTTTAAATTTGAAGTTTCAAGTGTCTTAGTGTATTTAATGCCTAAAAATGCCTTTGTGCATTATAAGTAGTTAAGATAATACTACACATCCAAAGTCTATTTTGCATGCATATAACCTCATAGTCATTTAAGTGGAAGATTACGATTATTACTGTACTACTAATATTGTTTCTCGTAATACTCTAACAACTAAGGCAATAATTATTTTTTAGACAAATTAAGGAGACAGAAAGTGAAGGCAGGTCAGCCCAACTCTGCCCGGCTTGTTTCAATGTCTACTAATAAACGGTTTCAACGTGAACCTACTTTGACCCATACCTGATCGCCGGATTTTGCCACCACAGTATATAATGCTGAACTGATGTCTAGATTCAAGAGTTGGGTCTGTGATGTAAAGAGAGTTTCATAAACATACCTTTGATATGGTTGGCGTTGATCGGGAACACCATCCTCCCCGCGTTTATCTTCGAACCATTTCAGAACTTTCTTGCGGGGTATTTTCGTCACATGCACAATGTTGCTAATCATGGCATTCTGCATCCATAAACATCAAATAAACATTTAACTCAATTTAACCTAGATGGAAGTTGTAACAACATACATAATGAATATAAAAAACAACTACGAGTAGCGTTTTGCACTCTCCACTATTTGTCTATATGTATATAACTTTTAGAGTAAAGTACATTTTTGGTCCTTGTTGTTTGGTGAGTTTTTCACTTTTGGTCCAAAATTCAAAAAAGTTTTGGTTTTAGTCTAAAAGGGATACTTTTGTTTCACTTTCAGTCCAAAAGCATGTTGTTTTGGTCCTTGTGGTTTGGTGGGTATTTCACTTTTGGCCCAAATTTTCAACATGTTTGGACTGAAAGTGAAACAAAAGGATCACTTTTAGACTAAACAAAAACTTTTTTGAATTTTGGACCAAAAGTGAAAAATGTACCAAACCACAAGGACCAAAAATGTACTTTACTCTAACTTTTAATTAGAACAATATATGAGAATCTTCTTGAGCCAATGTAAATATCATAAAATTGTGTAATGATCATAAGAGACAAAACAGTCAATCTTTACACAAAAACTTTGCTAATGTAAAATGTCGCAATATAAATCTAAGGGAAACATGAAAAATATAATTACTTTACACATACTCTAGACACATTGATGGTAGACCATCACAGAGTAAGTGCATAAAGAGAGCCAAAAAACTGGCAGGGAATATCTATCACATTAATATTGGGAAAATGAGAAAGAAAAACCCCTTTTACTATTATCAAATTCAATGTATTGAAATGAAAACTTGAATGACATCTTAGGTTTTAGTTCTTCAGATGTGTTTTCCTTCTCTAGTGTTTAAGGATAAGCACTGTTCGAAAGGTGGTAATGTTACAACCAGGAGAGACAGATGAATAATCGATTCAATAATTGGTTTATCGCAGAAGGGGAAAAAGAATGAAGATAGTTACTGGATCCAGCAGGTGGATGGATTTTGGAGTCGTGTCTTCATTCTTGTTTTTAATTCTTTTATTAGGATGTTTATCTCATTTTTATCATTATGAAGTAGGAAGTCTGTGATTATCTTAAAATTTCCCGTTCCTAGAAATGTACAAGGGTAGAAAGCGTAACGCTAATTTCTGAATTTTTAGGTTCAATTGTTAGCGAGTTCTCTCCGTCTATGGAATCAGAACCCCCCACCCCACCCACCCACCCACCAAGGAAGTACCAGAAACATGTTGCTGCTGAATTTGTGGTTAATTGCTCAGTAACTCGGCCACACAGGTTGTAGCATTAAACCTGACATCTTGGTCTAGATAAGGATGAGCTACCATACACATGTTTTTGTCATGGTTATCTTAACAGATTAATATCTCTAATTACAACTTTGGAGTTAGTTTTACATCACTCACAAAGGAAAAGTGCTGAGGGTTTGTCCATTTTGCTCACATTTATTCCTCAGACATGCACGCATCTATCCTATTTAAATAAGAGATCAACAAATTTGAAACTGTTCTCATAATGCAGCACAGAACTTCAATAGCTACCAATAGAAAACGATTGAAATCATTCTCCCAGTGGGAGCAGAGTATAACTAATCAAACGGGTTAAACAAATAAAATTAAGTTAAAATGTGAATAGATCAGATGGGTCGCGCAGGTTGAAAGTCACCCAAGGTCTCTTTCAAACCATACTTAATGTAACACAGTGGTTATTTTTAGAGGATGCAAGACATGGACAAGATAATGATTGGGGTCAACCCAGCCCAACATGCTCATCTTTGTCATCCCTAGGCGTTCTACTCAGATTGCTTCAATAACGTGTAATGCATGAGAAGGTTTACTTACAGTGGGCCGCTTTGATCGTCTATATACTCTCTCGAGTGTTTCAACATGCACTTTCTTAAGTCTTTTTTTAGCAGACCAGTTACTCTGCATCTCATGAACTGGAACTTTTTTGGTTGTCGTAGCCTTTAATGCATCTCTTTCACTTGCCAATAGAGCGGCATCCTCAGGTTTAATTACGGGCCTCAATATTGTTGAATCGGGTTTATCAGGTAACGAAGCACTCAGCATAAGAAGATCCAGAGGAGGGTCACGAAGTAATTCGAGAACAATAGCTCTATCAAGGCATAAGTCTGCAGCTAGATTCTTGATCTGCATCAATAACAAATTGCAAATTATGGAAATGGTCATCACAGAACCATAGTACTCCGTAACTAATAAGTGATAGCAAATGAAGCAATCCATTTTACTAAGAAAAATAAATAATGATAAACTGAGTTAATTCTCACAGAGATAACAATCTTTTTTGTTTTTCTCTATTGTAACTATCTTTTTAAAAAAGAACTCCAGCTATGCCCACGTTTGGTTCTTACAAATGAGCTCTTATGTATGTCCAGTTTATTGGCATAACTCGTGAAAGTTATAGTGTCACAGTTCCTAGTATATGTTTTCCATCCATTGGTCCCTTTCTGTATATCTTATTTAGATACCGACTACAAAGATGTGAATATGCTTTCTACTGTTTAGACTGGGAACATATCTCATGACAAAGATAATATGAAGGCTAAAAAACATCAAAGCATAAGAGGAAAAATAAAAACAAAAAATAAAACTATTTATAACGTAATGCGACTTCTGAAGACTTAAAAGTTTATTTCTAGTTAAGATGGTATAAGAATCGGGTATCAGAAGTGCTCATGTATCGTAGTACACGCTATTACATGAAATAATTGAGGAAAATTTGCTGGTAGTAAAGAAATCAGCTACAAACTTTAAGGAAATCTTAGTACAATATCAGATTTCCAAAAAAAAAAAAAAAATTAAGTTCACTGTTCCCTTGAAACTAAATTCTTGAATACTAAATCAATTGGACCCCCGAGTTTTATGCTTACAGAAAACGTATTCAGCCTCAAAACTAGATTGTTCATCAAGCCAAAAGAAAAGAGGATATGGTAGCGGTTCAGTTCATGTACGTATAATTAGTACCATCCAAGGTAAGATTAACTGAGATAAATAAGTCAAACTCATTTCAGTCTTTAATCCCAGTACAATCAAATCCTAAAACAAAGTTCAGAGGGTCAAAGAAAACAAATTAAAGTTAAAAGAAGATTTACGAAAACATAAATAGTACAGGTATGCTGTCCACCTAGGCTAACATGATCTGATGGCCTTCACCTTACGGGGCTAAAAAGTGCAAGTTTTGACTCATTTACATATGAATGAGTTGATTCCGGTTATGTTATCCCTGAAGGGACAAACGGGTAAAATAGGGTTAAATCAAGACGCGCTAAATTAGTCAAACGAGACAACAGTACCCAGCGTGTTTTTGAATTATTAAACCTCCTAACGCGTTTTAATCGAACACTTGCATGATTATAGTATAAACTTTGTAATCATATTCGATGCATAATAAATTAAAAAATATACACACTATAAATATATTTCGGGTCAACCCAGCCCATTCAACCCGTACCAAAACATTGCTCAGTTTGACCAACTACCAAACCTCCATAAGGGAACATCAAGATAATACCGAAATAAACTACAATATTAGTGAAGTTAATAAACTATCACCCACAATAGTATTCCCAAACAAGAAATGTAACGAGTCGACCAAAAACTTAAACGGCATATCATCTAGATACTTAAAACTCAGTAAGATGAAGAGCTCGCAGAAGAAATATGAAATCAGATGCTTACACTCGTCTTACGGCGTCCATCTTTAAGTGCATAAGCCAATCTACGAAGCTGCCACCTTTTGAGTTCCAGTGGTCCTTCGTCTTCATCTTCATCTCCATCTCCGTCTTCATCATCTTCTTCTTCTTCTTCTTCCTCTTCGTCTTCATATTGACTTTCGTCTTCCTCTACTTGTTCTTCTTCTTCCTCTCGGTTAATAACTGGAATTTGTTTCTCAATTACTTGGTTTACCGTTGTACCTTTTTTATTCACCACTTTCTTGTCTTTGACTTCCATCTCAATAATCTCATCTGTGGTATCATCAAACAATGCGAGTAGGTCATCATCAGCCAGTGCTTCCTCTAACTCACGTTCAAGCTTTATAAGATCTTCCTCAGTTATCTCGTCATCATCGTCATCGAATGATAATCCGTCATTTTTAAGATCCTCTTCCAACTGCTTAAATAGTGCTTCAAAAGCATCCTCTTCGATATCTTCCTCCTTGCCTTGCTGCACAGACCCATTATTTATAAATCAGTCGATTTGGGTTATATAAATTTAAAAATAGCTAAAAAGGAAATGTGTCCAATCTCGACTAAAGTAATGCAAATACCTGGTAAATAAAATCTCATAAATGAATTCAAATAGCATAGAATTTTGTGACTTCATCGGGGCGGGGGGGTGGTGTAGCTTATTACTTTCCTGCTAATTTTTAAGCACAAATAACACTACAGTTTTGTGTCATTTCTTATTTTGATATAAAATAACTAGTTTCTCCTTATTTCAAAGTGCTATAAATTGGTTTCGGCTTATGGCTTATTTTGAAACTTTTCAGTGTATATAAATTTTTTTATGTCATGGTGAACTTATTAATAAGCCAAAAAGCTTCAAAATAAGCCACATAATGTGAGGTTATGAAACATAAGCCGAAAACCAAATAAGTCATAAGCCGGATATATAAGCCAAAACAAACACCCCAGAGGGCAAAAGTAACAAAGGAGAAAAAATGTAGCAATATAAATTATCAAGTAAACAAGAGCAATTGAAGGTTAAGAAAAAGTACCTTTTTATTGTTGGAAGAAATGATTGACGAGCTGGTTTTACGACGGCGGGCAAAAGTAACAAATGAAGAAGAACAACGAGAAGAAGAAGAAGAAGAAGAAGAAGGGGGTGATATAAATGGAAAACCAATTGATTGAACAAGGGAAGCAGCAGCCATTGATACCTCCCTCTCTCTCTCTCTCTCTCTGTGAAATAAAAAATCAGAGGTTACCTCATCTCATCTAAAACTAGTAGTATAACTTTTCAACAAATACCTTACTGCCCTTTACTATTTTCTTACATCATTTTATCAAGTAGCGATAATCAAAACTCACAAAAAGATACTCATTTAGATGCCATCCTCCTTAAAAAAAATTATGACTTCTTAGAAAATTTACTCTAAACACACCCATTTGCTTGTCAAAATTCGACACAACTACATAGTCAATTAATCCCGTCTATCACAAGCTTATGTTAACATCAAAGTTGTTATTTTGTTATAATCTCATTGATGGAAAATTTGGTTGTCATAAGTGATTTTTGACCAACTTTGGACACAATTATCTATATGTATGTGTCATATATATTTAAGTAATAGTTTCTAAGTTTGCATTCTCCTTGCAGAGTATGTGTCCAAAATAGAGTTGATGTGAATGAGATATCGCGTCTCAAAGTTAGGCATTCGTACCATGCTTAAAGAGGAATTTATGTTTATTTCTATCCCACATCGGTAGGATGAGTAAACTTGTGAGGACTCTATTGAATATAAATAGAGGCCCTAATTCCATAGATTTAATACACATCAAATCAATATGTATATGTATTATTGATTTCCAACATATGAGTACACATCTGAAAAGGTGATATTCCATGCAGTTTGTTAAGTCCTGCAGTACAACTTACTGTTTCGGCTGTTGTACCTTGGGAAACAGACGGCGAATCTGTTTTAAGAGAAGCGTGTCAAACACGTGCCTCGGCTCTTTTGTGCTAAGCATGTCAAACACGTGTCTCGACTTTTAAGTGATTCTTTACTGGTGATCTAGTAAGTCTTTTGGTATTTTATTGCTTTCTTTATTTATCGTTCATAGTGTCTGTCTTTTGCTTCTACCCCATTATGTTTGTTTTATTTTCTGTTAATTATTTATTGATTATAATATGATTTTATTTTAATAAAAATGTAACCGTTTCTCTACAAAGCAGATTTTTGATAAATCGGATTAATATTATTAACAGATTTTTATATATAAATTGTTTTCTGTTGAAACCAAGATTGAGTTTCTTTGGAAATCAGTTTTAAGCAAATAAGATTATAATTGCAGATCTATAAACGATTTTTAAAACCAGTTTATTGAATCAATTTATGTTGAAACCATGATAGGTTTCTTTTCAAACTGATCTTTTAGTTTGTTTATTACGTATGTTATAGTGAAAAGCCTGGATTTATTGAAACCAAAATTGAGTTTCTTTGAATCAAGCTCTGCTGTCTGTTTTTTTTTACATTTATGAATGGTACGAACAATTTTAAAAAAAAAAATTTTATTGTTTTTTTGCTTTTTTTTTTTTTTTTTTCTAACAATATTCACTCGCTACTTTACTGTCGTTCATCGTGTACATTGTTCGGGTCGACCCGATCCCAGATCAGCCACCGATACCCGTTGGTTCCTTTTTTTTATCTTACGATTATCGAAATAGCAACTCAAATATTTTCAATAAATATTTACGCCAATACCCCCTTCGCCCAATTTGTGTTAACATTACGGGAAAATATGACCATCATTTTAATTTTTTTTTTTATATAAATTTACCCCTTTCTCCCTTCTACTTAGTTCGGATTCGTTTCGAACCAGTTAAGTTTTTTTTTTTAGAATGCACCTAAAAAGTATGCTTGGAAATCGGTCGTTTGGATTAACGTGCCGCTAATTTTTGTTTTTTTTACAAAAATGTTCCTTCTAACACGTCCAAAAATTTTTTCGGAAAACAACCTGAGCCGCTCCAAACATCCCGTCGCGGTCCGCTGCTGGGTGACCTAACTTGTTTTACTTAATATAAACACACCACTTGCTTGTCAAAATTCGACACAACTAAATTAGTCATATTATCCGTCTATCACAAGCTTATTTCCTTATGTTCGACATCATGTTGGTTATTTGTTATTACTCTCTGTGATGGAGAAAATTGCTGTTTGCCAAAAAGTGATTGTTTTATTTTTGACCAACTTTGGACACCAAATTTTCCTATATGGATGTGTCATATATATTATATATATATAATATATATTAGTATATATACTTTATGTATATAGTTTCTATAGGTTGCTTTCTATGTGTTTAGAGAGTTTTAGCCCATACGAACTTTTTATTGTGTCCAAAAAGGAGTTGATTTCAAGTTGTTCCTGTGTGAATGAGATATTCGCCGTCTCAAAAGTTAGGCATTCAGTTGGGTTGTTGTCCATGCTTATTAAACTAAGGGAATTTATGTTTATTTCTATCCCACATCGGTTGGTATTATTGATGAGTAAACTTGTTTAGGGGACTCTATTGAGTTATTAAATAGACAGGCCTCTAATTCCATAGAATTTAATACACCAGTCAAATTTCAAATCGAGTACTGTATATGTAATTATTGAATTGTCTAATCTTATAGAGTTCACATCTCGAACATGGTGTGATATTTCATCAGTTTTGTTAAAGTCATGCAGTAGTTAGTTTAACTTTAAATGTTTTTTTCGGCTTGTTTAATTGATTACCTTGGGAAAACAGACGCGCGCGAATATGTTTTTTAAGGGAGCAAAGCTGGTCAAACACACGTGCCCTCGGGTTCTTTTATTGCTAAGCGTGGTGTCAAACACGTGTCTCGACTTTTAAGTGTTTCTTTACTGGTGATCTAGTAAATCTTTTGGTATTTTATTGTTTTCTTTATTTATTGTTCATAGTGTCTGTCTTTTGCTTCTACCCCAATTATGTTGTTTTATTTTCTGTTAATTATTTATTTGATGATAATAATCGATTTTATTTTTAATAAAAGTGTAACTGTTTCCTCTCTACAATAGCGTAAATTTATTTTTGCATTAAATCGGATATTAATAATTATTAAACATATTTTTTATATATAAATTTGTTTTCTGTTTTTTGAAACCAAGATTGAGTTTCTTTGGAAATTAGGAAATCAGAGTTTTAAATAGTTTTAAGCATAAATAAGATTATAATTATCAGATTCTATCATAATTTTTTAATAGATTTTCAAAAACCAGTTTTATTGAATTTCGATTTATGTTGGTGAAAACCATCGATAGGGTTCTTTTCAAACTGATCTTTTAGTTTGTTTATATTACGTATGTTTATATGTTATTGTTTAAACCTAGATTTATAGAAACCAAGATTGAGTTTCTTTGAATCAGATTTGGTACAAGTTTATATAAACCAAGTCGAGTTTATTATATACCAAATTATTTTAACAGTTCTTAACTGTTTTTGTGTTTAAATATTGACAAGTTTACTAATGTAACACAAGTGTGAACCTAGTGAATCTTGTAAATGTAATTGGTGCGTCAGTTACTAACATGGTTGCAAATCATGATGAATTTATATTCATTGAAACAAGTGGAGTTTCTTTGACACAAATCTCATAAAATACAAGTTGCTATTTTATTAGATTATTAGAATGTATTCATTAAAACCAAGTGGAGTTTCTTTGAAACAGATCTCATAAAATGCAAGTTGTTATTTTATTAGATTATTAGAACGTATTCATTGAAACTAAGTGAAGTTTCTTTGAAACAGATCTCATAAATGCAATTAGTTATTTTATTAGATTATTAGAACGTATTCATCAAAATCCAAGTGGAGTTTCTTCGAAACATATCTCATAAAATGCAAGTTGTATTTTATTAGATAATTGTAACATGTTCAATGAAATCAAGGAGAGTTTCTTTGAAACAAGATATTGATAATTATACAAATTATTATTAAATAACAGCTTATATACATCATTTTTACTAAATTAGTGGAAGTGTTTGTTTGACTTGTCAAGTTTATTTTAAACCGGTCGAGTTTAATTATTAACTAGATATAATTCTTGAAATCTTTTGGAGTTTAAAAGTATATCTATAGAAACCTTGTTGAGTTTCTTTAGAAGAGTGGATGTACTGAAACCTTGTTGAGTTTCGTTGTATCTTTGTTAAAACATTATGTAATAGGTGATACTGTTTAATTGTTTTAATCAAAAGACTACTTTAAAAGTGGTTTTGTATAACGGATCTTACAAAACATCAGCATTTAAACAAAAGACGAATTAAAATCGTTTTTGTAAAGAAACACTATGTGATTAAGCATGTTGTTAATGGTACCAAAATTAGTTTCAAACTAATCATGAGACCTCGTATTAACAAAATATTTTGAATGTCACAAGTGACATCTAAAGGATCTGCTCCAGAACTTATTAAAAGGGAGATTGATACTCGAGTTACGTGTACGATAGATGCTTTGAAGCATTTGGAAACCTTATGTGCCATAACTATGCGTTATATGGTCTGAATGACATGAAACTGAGGCCATAAAGGAATCTGACCTTAGATAATGGTAGATTAGCACTTTCGTATCATGTCATGTAAAGAGTTTGATTAACTCTTTCAATGCAGTTGAGAATGGAGAGAACGATTTTTGGGCAACTCTCGGAGATGTGATTCACATTTAGAAAAGAGTCTAAGTTAACCAACGCGTTGTACGTGCCGAAGATTTCGTAGGAATCTTGTGTCCGGATGGTTGCTTAATGAATTTTGGCTCAAATAAAAATTGAGTTAACGAATAACATAATTTGAGTCTATACGGGTTACGCCTTTAAAAATGTTTAAGCTGAGTGTATTTTCTAATGGTTATTTTAGTAAAATGAGTATGAATTTAGCTTATTTGATTCTTTAAATGTATGACATGGCTTACTCAGACATGTTTAAAATTTTAACTCAATATGTATTTTCTAATGGTCATTTTAGTAAAATGAGTATGAATTCAACTTATTTAATTCTTTAAATGTATGGTATGGCTGACTCGGACATGTCTTAAAATTTAACTCAATATGTTGTCTAATTAAACTAAATTTGATACCCACTTTTTGTATTGACACAGACTAAAAAATTAAGCCAAATTGACAAGATTGTCTTTTTTCGGTTGAACGAAAAATAACCGAACCCCTTGATATGATTCACATGGTTTTATGTGATTTAGAATTGATACCTACTAAGGTAGTGAATATCGAGTACTTCATCATATATAGACAAGATTGTTTTATATAAAAAAGTTGAGAATCAACTTATTATCGAAAACAAGGTGGTTCAAACTCATATCGAAAGTGAATGTGTGTCTCTGTTTCTAAATTTATGTGCTAAACTCAGAGTAAGACACAAATTTATTGCTCTTGATACTCCAACAAGAGAATTATTGAAAGAAAAGATCCGTGTCTTGGAAGATATGGTTAATATCATGTTCTTAAAACCTGGTTTAAGCCATGGCATGTGGGGAAAAGCGATTATATCGGCTACTTATATTTTAGATAAGATCCCTTGCAAAGAAAATAAGATAGTTCTTATGAACTATGGATGAGAAGAAGACTATCTTATAAGTATTTATAAATGTGGAGGGATATCTAGCTAAGATATTTGTACTGAACCAAGGTTCAAAAGATTTGACTTGAAACTGTGAATCGCATATTCTTAGTATATGATTATAACAGTAGTGCTTATGGTTTCTTTGTGTATGTTGATATACACAAGGATACGATAATGAAATAAAGAAGTGCTTCCTTCTTTGAAAATATATTTCCTTGTTTACGAAGGAAATTGGAAAATCATCTAGAATAGATGACGAAGTTGTCGAAGATCAGAGATAACGAGATGATAATGATCTCCAAGATGAGAGACAAGATCAACCCAAGGAAGAAGAGGTTGAACCTAGAAGAAGCAAAAGGGCAAGAACCGAGAAATCGTTTGGACCCGATTTTGTTTCTTTTATGGTAGAAAATGAACCTACTTCTTATCGAGAAGCGGTAATTTTCTCAGAATGGCTCAATGGAAAGAAGCCATTAAAAGTGAAATAGATTCTATTTTATAAAATCATACTTGGGAGCTCGTGGATTTACTTTCGGGTTGTAAACCACTAGGCTATAAATGGATCTTTAAGAATAAGATGAAAGCTGATGGGACCATTGACAAATACAAAGCAAGATTGGCAATCAATGGATTTAGACAACAAGAAGGTCTATATTACTTTGATACTTATTCTACGCGAATAACCCCAGTTAAGATGATACTTGCTATTGCCGCATTATGAAATTAGGAAGTTCATCAAATGGATGAATGACATTTCTAAACGGGGATTTAGAAAAAAGTATTATACATGAACCAACCTGAGGGTTTTATAGCTCCTGGACTAGAGAGAAAAGTTTGTAGGCTTGTTAAGTCGTTATATGGAGTAAGGCAAGCTCCCAAACAATGACATCAATCTTTTTGACCATATCATGTAAGAACGTGGATTCAAAATTAATGGATGTATGTGCGATCTATAGTATATATGTATTCTTGTGTTTATACATAGATGGTATAATTAATTATCATTAGAAGAGATAACAAGATAAACAAATCCACTAATGACATGTTGGAGTCAAGTGTCACACCTTGTAAAAATTCTAAATTTTCGCCGTTGACTTTTCGTAATTTAATTTAACTTTATTTGATTTCATGTTAATTTTGCGTTTAATCAGGGAGTTCACCCGCGTGTATCGGAGAACCATTATCGGAGGCGTTTCAGGTTGCTATTTAATGTAGTCTTTTGGTAAATGTCTCGTTTATGCGTTTCGGTTATATATTTAAATTTTCAAATTTTTTCTTAAAGATATCGTGCGTTTTCTGTTTTTGCGTATATTGTCAAAGTCGTTTGAAAATATATGAAGTGTGGAAATAAATATCAAGGATCATAGAATTCCTTTAAGCATGATCAAACTTTCAAACAATTTCAACCCCCCCCCCTTGTGTCTATTAGTTCATGCATAGAATTCCCTTTAAAACCCTGATGTCAAACTTTTGAACAATTTCAACCCCCCCCCTTGTGTCCTCTTAGTTTAGCCCCCTACACCAACACCAACACCATCCCTAAAAACTAGCAAGTTTGTTCCCTGGATATTTTTCCAATCCTAGGATTCCATGTTTTGAAACCTTATATCATGTCTAGGTTCACTTCATTTTTCTTCATTCATCTTACACACTTTCTCTTACTAGAAAACACACAACATAAAATATTTCTCCTCCCCTTCTCTCTTGTACACGTCCAAACTAAAACACACACACAAGCATACATTTTTCCACTTTTGATCAAGATTTTGGAAGCTAAAGATTATTTGGGTTGATTTTTAGTTATTATTTCGGGTGTTTAAGCATCACGTTGGTTGTTCGTTAGCTTCTAACCATCTCCTAAATCATCATCTTCGTAAGTTCATCTTTTTCATAATTTTTTTGTACTTCCTTGATCCTTGTCACTCGAATAAGCTAGTTGTACAAACCGTTTTGTAAAGATCAAAGCTTTAAAATTTACACGACCTTAAAAAGGTTGTGTATTTGGTTCGAAATATGTGAAAGAAACAAAAGGGAAAGTGTAGTGTTGTGATTATTTTGTCAAAAAGAAATATTTTCCAAAGTGCTTATCGCTTATTTTTGGCTTATTAATAAACCCAAGGTGCTTATTGGGCTTATTAAGGTGTCGAAGCATAAAGGAAAACCGTAAAGGTTTGAACTTTATGCTTATCCAAGTTTCGTCTTATCTTTCTAACTTATTTTCGTAGCTTATTTGATAAATAAAAAGGACTTGAGCTTATCGGGCTAAACAAATAAGCCAAATGGTTATTTGGTTGGCCTAGTGGGCCTCGGCCCAACACAAAGCCCAAGCCGTGAGCCTTAAGCTCACGGCAAAGCTTATTAGGTTGGCTTATTATAGCTTATCTAATAAGCTAGGTGCTTATTCGCTCACTTATTTGCTTAATGGGCTAGTTTTGGACTTTTGGTATTTAAATTCTTTCGTTTAGCCTTATTGGGCCTAAAAGCCCAATAAGGGTCCGTTAGGTTTCAGCGTATTTCATTAAGGGTTTATTACTTATTTTTAAACTTATAAGTTGGCTTATTAATACTACTATATAGTTACTTATGTAACTTATCTATATTTAAGCATTTCGAATATATGGGCTTAAAGTGGAAAATAAATTGTTTGACTATCGTTTGGATAAAAAGTAGAGATTTGACGTTAGTCGGAAAGTATGAAATATTGTTTGAAAGCGGTTTTTAGAATAAAGTCTATGACTTTGGAAAACGAATATATAGGAACGGGTCATGACGAAATTTTATAAAAATCTTTATACTTAAAAATATCTTAAAAACCTATTTTCCTAAACCTTGTCAAAAAGACGAAATTACATTACTTTCTAATAAATAAATATTTATTATACTAAAACATGATAAATAAACTAAACTACATACTTTTGTGTAAATTATTGAGTATTTTCTTAATAACGATAAAAAGACAAAATAATAAATATTAGTATTATTTTAATATTAGACAAAAAGACGAAAAATATATTTTATAAACTTTTATAAAACTTTTATTACTAGATACGTAAATTAAAAACGTGAAAACATTTATATTAATGATGTCTTAGTTTACTATTTTGGGTTACCGGGTAAACTGCCGAAACTTACTTATTGTGGTTTTGATATCCGATTTTACTCTGAGGGTTGTTATGCTAATTTTCGTAATACGTTTATCGAGTCAAGAACACTACAACAACCACACCACCATTGTTACTAAATCTTTTCTCAAATCAAATGTACAACTACGCTTAAGAACTCTTATACATTACCATAATTTCACGTCGTATCAACTCTGAGTCAAACCGTTATTTTACTTGTTTTACATATACTTTAACTTTTGTGGTGAGAAACATGCTCGTTTACAAACTCGTTTACATTATTGATTCCAAACTCATTTATATGCTCGTTTGCAAATTCATTTACATGATTGATATCACACTCTTTCTAATTATGGATTTAAGTAGTTAATGCCTTTACGAATATGATGGTTACTTTTACATTGGACACAAGTGCTTTATTGAACTCTTACTTGTTTACGTGTTGCCTAAGTGGCGATAACCCACCATGCCCCACTATCATGAACCGTTAACTACCTTGTGTAAGCGCGAGTGTTATAAATAGATCTATTTGGGATGGCCCCGTTTAGGTAAGTAGCGCTTACTAGTTCGAGAGACGAACTAACGAACATATACCATTTCGGAATTTAGATGTTTCGGGTTAAACATTCACTTGGGCACTTAATTACTATCTTAATATGTCTGCAATTGATTGGCATACAAACTGTCATAGCCTTAGTGTCATGAGCTTAGCACAACGTAAATACTTTTAACGGATATTGTATGTGTTACAATAGTCATGCGTTTTGAAATCATGTGGTCCACACTACTTTTGTTGAATGTTTCAAATTACTAAACACTTTTTATAATACTGTGAGTGAAGCAGTATCCACTAAACGTTTTTTATTCTCGTAAATACTTTACTTAAACCTATGAATTCACCAACTTTTTGTTGACATTTTTAAGCATGTTTTTCTCAGGTGCTTAGCTGGATGTCTTTGACGTGTTATGTGTTATCTTTTTGCGTGGCCTGGTTTTCAAAGATTTATTATCTATTGTTTAAACATCGTTGTCAATTTCCAAACTTAATTTACGCTTCCGCTTATTATCTTAAACCATTTGAAATGATGTAAACTTTAACTATTTTTATTTGATGCAACGATGTTGAATTTTCAAAATGTACCCTTAGAGGTCGTTCTTTGTACTTTGTGTGATGTATATTATGACGTCACGCCCTCGGATTACCTATCTCGATGGGACCCTGTTTGGGGGTGTGACATCAAGATTTGACATGAACTTCATTAGTTTTTGCCTTGTCGAATATGGTTTTTGGAATGTGAACCAATATGGATTTGTTTTGAAGTAAAAAAATGTTAGATATTAGAAAAAGACTCGGTCACCCCGTGTATTTTACCATTTATTATAGCTCGTAGTTTAACGTTTAATGTATAATGTTCGGTAATGGGCCGGGTTATAAAGCCCAACGT
The DNA here is from genome assembly GCA_026074375.1 of Tanacetum coccineum. NCBI lineage: Eukaryota > Viridiplantae > Streptophyta > Magnoliopsida > Asterales > Asteraceae > Tanacetum > Tanacetum coccineum. The sequence goes on from BQNB010024251.1 coordinate 48,873, forward strand.
GTAAGCCCATACCATGGCCTAAGGGCTGATTTTGTACACACCTATATAAGCCTCTTCCAACTTATGGAAGAGGTGGTTACTCATTTTATACACACACACTTTCTCTTTCTAGAGGAGTGTGTATTTTCTTTGTTTCTCTCTAGCATTCGACTAATCCACTAACCATTCGATTGTGTAATGATATCCAATATCTTACAATTGGTATCAAAGCTCATTAGTCACCAGATTCATATGAGCTACTGAGGAGTAAGCAATGATCTTCTTAAGATCGATCCGTCTTAAAGTGGTCAAGGAAGTATATATTATAGAAATCGCGCTTAAAGTATAAATGAAAGGAGTCAAACAAAGTGTCGCTTCAGGAAACATGGGTATTGAAAATATTAAAAAGCCATAGGTTCCCAATTTTAAAAGAATTCCTGCCAAGATGACGGATCCTGCCGTAGGTGCCTCTACATGAGCTTCGGGTAACCAAATATGAACTGGTACCATAGGTGTCGTGCTTAATTCATAAGATTATATAGTAGAACCAGTATATTATTTCACTTAGCCTGCCTCTCCCATGACTTTACGGACCAACCAACCCAGATCTGTCCTCATAAGTCTCTCTGCATTTTGGAAGCAGAGCATGCAGAAAAATCGAGCAATGGATCTTAGAAGAATTCCACTTTTTACGGCACGACTCTTTCGATTTATGCGCTGACATTTGAGTTGTCTCTCTTCTTTCTTTCAATCGACACACTCGACACAGATAACTCTGGTGGCCCCCGCTTCTGTCTCTATCAGGCGGCGACAGAGAGCTGGTAATGCAAATGCTGGGCAAGGAAAGCCAATAAAGTGTTACAACTGCAATGGGATTAGTCATATATCAAGAAACTGCACTCAGTCGAAGCGATCACAAAACTTTGACTACTTCAAGGAAAAGATGTTGTTGATGCAAGCTCAAGAAAATGGAGTAGATTTGGATGAGGAGCAGCTATTGTTTCTTGCAGGTGGACAAACCAACACTTTTGATGATGAGGTAGACGAGGGACCAGTTCAGGATATGGCTCATAACGAAGACAACATCTTTCAAGTTGATCAATGTGACGCCTTCGACTCTGATGTTGATGAAGCTCCTATTGCTCAGCAATGTTCATGGCCAATCTCTCATCTGTTGATCCAGTGTATGATGAAGTTGGTCCATTATATGATTCTGACACACTCTTCGAGGTAAGAGATCATAATAACTGTCTCGATAATATGAATGAGTCTCATGAGGAACACGAGATACACAATGATGTACAACCAAACGATGTTGTTGACTCAGATACTAAATATACGAGTAATATTAATATTATCTCGTATGAACAGTATGTGCAGGACAATGAAAACCAAGTTGTACACAATGATGTATCTTCTGTTCCTAATGATGCAGTAATGATTATTACCAATGATATATATGAGTATGAGGCCCCATGTGTCACTTCTAACAATACTGTTAATGCACCCCTTACTGCTGAACTTGCTAGATATAAGGAATTAGCTGAGGTTTATGAAAAAAGGGCCCAATTTAAATTAACAAAACGAGAACTCATGATTGATACACAGATGAGAATGACTATCAAAGACCGTAATGTTAAGGAAGAATCTTTACAACAAGAACTTCATTCTGTTAAAATGCAACTTAACTCTACCCTTAACCATAACAAGCTAATATGGGAAGAAGTATCAACATTAAAACAGGATTTTAAACAGAAAGAAAATAAGCTCCTTGAAGAATTTCTGGACATGAAACACTTAAAATAAAAGGTCGAAGATAAGCTATATAAACAAGATCAATCTCTTCAAATAGTCCATATGTTGTGCAAACCTAACGGTCTTTTAGGATGAAAGTTAATTAGGTAGGCTTAAGCTACATGAACCCCTTTTAGTTCTGTCTAATGCAGAAAGTAAGTTTAACCTGCTTTCTATATATATGGTCATGAGGTTGTTAAGACGAACCAATGCGCGTGCCTTACTTCATGACTCAAAGGACACCCTAGAGATAGCTGAGACTAGGGGTGGCAATTCAAGTCAGGTTCGGATTGACGGGTTCGGGTTAATAGGTTGGCGGGTCAGAAAACCTCAACCCAAACCTGACCCATTTAAATAATCAGGTCAGCAATGTCAACCCTAACCTATTTAAAAACATAACCTCTACACCATGTTTAAACATAACCTGAACCACGGACCCATTTAACCCAATATACGTGGTTGTCGGGTTAATAGGTTACACCAGGGTAGAATATTTTAAAACGTTGACCCATTTAACCCGTTTTATATAAAAAAGTTGACACATTACACGGGTTAAACAGGTTAAATAGGTATGTGGGTCGTCCGTTTAACCTATTTAACCCGTATAATAAAATATATATAATTTTTAATTTAAGGCAAAAATCTTAAACGGGTTGGCGGGTCGACCTGATTAATTTATTCACAACCTGAACCTAACCTGTTTAATAAACGGGTTAGATGGGTTGACCCAAAACCGACCCGAAATTTATTTAGACTCAACCCGAACCTGTTAATTTTCGTGTCGGTTTCAAGTCGGGTTTCGTGTCGGGTCAGAAATTGCCACCCCTAGCTGAGACTACTAGGAAATAAATTCTTGAAAAAAATGAAGGTCAAGATTGCACCACATGATTACTCGAAAGAGAATTATCTAGCGACTTTCACACCTCAAAAACAATTGACCCCTGAGTAGATATTTTGGTTTGATGACCTTCTCAAAATGAAGGCCAAAGCTCTCAAAGAGAAGGCCAAATCTGCAAAACCAATCACAGATATGACGGTGTATCCTCCCAATACACATGCAAAGCTAGTCCCCAAAGTCCTCCCAACAAAAAGTCAAGTACAAGTAAATATTTATTCTCTAGTATAACTTTTTCAGAATTTGATAAAACTTGTAAAAAGAGGATCATACCTACGGGTCTTACTGAAGGGGAAAGGGGTTTTGAACAAACCAAGACATGTTATCTCACTGAGGTAATCCTATTTTTCAGAATAATCAAAGAACAGTTTGAGGGAATTCAAACAGCTCTCATCAAAGAAATTAAAGAAATGAAAGAAGTTTTTGATCAAATGGAGGCTGAGGTGGACCAACATGTTGTAGATAAGAAGTATGATGAAATTGAGCGAAAAAACCTTCTTATTGAAAATGAGAACCTAATTGTCGATTGCTTGTCCAAAGATGTGTTTTATACTGCAACAAATTATGTGCTTATTGTATCTATATTTTCTGACATGCATGATGCTTACACTGCTGCTCAAAAACGTATTGCCAAACTTGAAGCTGAAAATTATAATCTAAAAACCAAGATTCAAAACGATGATCACGCTGAAATGATAAAACACTTTTCCAACATGAGGTGGAACACTTAAATTTGCAATTAAAGTACCAACATCTTAAAGAACGTTTTGGAAACAAAAAATCAGTGACATCTTCGGTTGCTCCTGCATTTGAGTCAGTTTTTGAAATTGGACACCTAAAAGAACAGCTTCAAGGAAGGGGCAATACAATTAGAGAACTAAAAGCGAAAATTTCTCGCTTGCAAAAGAAACATAGTGAAGCAGACCCAATTCTTGACTTTAAGGCCTTAGATTCTTAGAACAAAGACTTAAATGCAAAAGTCAATGCCCTTCAAGATCTAAATGAGTGTTTTAGGGTAGAAAACAAAAAAGTTAATCAACATTACAAGGAATTGTATGATTCAATCAAGTTAACGCGTGCTAAAACCATTGAAAAGACAACATCTTTGTTAACTAAAATTGAGACCCTAAAGGCTCAGCTAAAAGGGAAAACAAAATGTGTCACTATGCCTGATCCTGTGAAACCAAAAGTTCTGGTATGTATGTTATCGATGTTGAACCAATTCCCCCTCGAAATAGGAACAATAGGGAAGTTCATCTAGAGTATCTCAAACCTCTTAAGGAAAGTGTAGGAACACTTTGCGAGATTGTTAAAGAGGCCAGGGTTGAAAAACCATTAGATAGCTCACTTGCATCTGCCTGCCTTTACACTAAACACTCTCAAGAATTGCTTGAATATGTCATTGGCACTTGTCCAAAATATTTTAATAAAAGAGATAGAAAGATTGCTACTGCCCCTTTAGATAGGAAAAAGCGAGTTACTTTTGTGGAACCAGGTGAAACTTAAACTAATAACTTACAAACACATGTTGAGCAACAGAATATGAAAAAGACTAATGAACCTATGATTCCTTCTACAAGAGTAAAAGATGCCACTGCAGCTAGCAGGTCAAAGCCTAAGAGCAATACAAAGAAAGATAGGACCTTGCCAGCTAAGAGTGACATGAAGAAAATAGAAGCCCATTCTAGGAATAATAAGTCTAGTGTGAAACAAAAGAATCGTGTTGATTCTAGTATTAGCTCTAAGCGTACTGTAATTCATTTGAATGCTACTTCTGTCTGCAAAACTTGTAACAAATGCTTAATGTCTTTTAATCATGATAAATGTGTTGTGAAGTCTTTGAGGTTTGTTAAGAAACCCCCTGTCAGCATGGTTTGGCGAGTCAAGCAGGTTAAGCAAGTCTGGCAGGCAACTGGAAATTTGTTTACCAATGTCGGATTTCAGTAGACTCTGTCAAAGAGTGATTTAAGAAAGTTTGCAAACTACTCGGCCCCAACGTCGTTGGTAGGGGACGCTTTCGCGTTTAACACCATTTTTGGACAGTAATACGACAGCCACAAGTAAGTATTTGTTTCCATTTTGATGATGGGAACCGGTCCCCCATGAAGTTCTATGCCTCAAACGTCAAAGATATCACAAACTTGGATAGAATTTTAGGCATCTCATCCTTTAATTAAATGATTTTCTTGTTACCTTGCAGACGATCGCAATTTTTAACCAACTCGTGTGCATCTTTGTAAATTGTAGGCCAAAAGAATCCGGCATCAAAGACCTTTTGGCGGTGAGATTTGCACCATGATGTCCCCCCGGTGGGTGTCCATTGTGGCAAGCTTCGAGTATGTCCGAGAGCTTCTTTGCCGTGCACACACCCGCCGAATCACTTGATCCACACAGATTTTTGAACAAAGAAGGAGGTCATCCACAGAAGTAGTGTTTTGACATCTATGAAAAAACTTTTTTTCTGCTGATGACATTCCTTCGAGGAAGGAAATTTTCCGTGATTTCCCTGTTCTCAGGAGTTTATCTTGATAGAGGGTTCTCAGTCTAGAAATATGATCGACGCCAGATTGTCTCTTCTACCTTTTTTGTCTCGGATGATAACATCGAATTCTTGGGCAAAAGGATCCACCGCCATCAGTCTTCGCTTAGCAACCTTTTAGTGAAGAGATACTTTATAGCAGAAATGGGTCCGTTATACCTCCTGAGACCAAATTAAGGGGAAATATGACCGGAATTTCTCAAAAGCGTAACACTAACGGCAAGTAATTCTTTTTCAGTCGTAGTACAGGGTGCTTATGAGCTTCGGTCCATTGTTTTGCTAGCAAGTGATTGGTTAGAAATGCATGTTTTTGTTGCCCTAGGACTAGCCCACAATTTGCAAAGTCCGCTATGCCATCAACACATGGGTTCGAAGGCCAAGTCCCAGTCGGGAGTCAATCAAAAATTGACCTCGTCAATTTTCTTTTAAGTGTATAAAGGATTACGATACACTCTTTTGAGAAGAACAATGGAGTCTCTTTCAAGCAGGTGAGTCATTGGACGGCCAATTGTTTAAGAAGTCCTTGTATGAACATCGGTAAAAAAGCCGACATCCCAAGAAAACAACTGACACATTTACACAGTAGTTTTCCGGGTGAGGAAGCTGGCGATAACGTCAACTTTACTCGGTTCGACCTCATTCCCGACCCTCGAGATTTTGTTCCAAGAACAATGCTTCCTTGCACCATAAATGGCTTTCCTCCGTCCTATTTTAGGGCCAAAATTGGTGTCTTCACACCGTTTTAAAACAATTTTTTCAATGGGCTAGGCATGTAGAGAAAGAATCCCGAAGAGACTGAAAAGTCATCCATAAACACTTCATTGTTTCTTCAATCAGTCATGGGAAGATTGCCATCATACATCATGATGAAACGAGTCCCAGTGTGCAATGCATAGCCCAAAAATGCGATGCGGCGATAGGCAAACTTCCGTATGGGCATATGAATGTTGTATTTTCTGGTCCTTCGGGTCTATGGAATCTGAAATAACACCGAGAAGCCATCGAGGAAACAATAGTAATGGATTCCCCGAGTCTTTCGAGCATATTTGATACCATGAAGGGCAATGGAAAGTGGTCCTTTTCGGGTAGCTTCATTCTACTTTCTATAGTCAATGCATACTCTCCCTCCACCCTGTGACCAATCGGAGTTTGTATTAAATCATTTTCCCAATCGTTTCAACGACGGTCATTGCCACTCTTTTTTGGTACACAGTGCAGCCGGCCTACCCATGACTGTCAGATATCAATAAATTAATCTAGCGTCAGAAGTGGGGTGGTGGGTGGGGGGGGGGGGTGGGGGGGGGGGCAGGGGGGGGGGGGGGGGGGGGGGGAGGGTTTCAGCCTCTTTTTTGATGACGCCGTGGATTTTCTGATTTACCCGCCCTTTGGATGTTGAAAACCGTTGGTTCGAGTCCGCTTCCATGAATAATTTTGTGGTAACAAAACTCTGGGTCAATACCTTAATATCTGAAAGTTTCCAACGATGGCTTCGCTTGTGGACTTTAGATACCTCCGATCAGAGCGGACCTTTTCCTTATGTCTTTAAATCTTTTGCAATTATTACGGCAACTTGTCGTTACCATTCCAAAAATGCAATTCTAAAGATGTGGCAAGTCCATTGAGGTTCAACCTCAGGGGGCTCATTAACTAAAGAATTTTCATTGATTCCTTCAACAAATTTTTAAGATCTTTTGGAATTTCTAGAAAATAATTTCCTTGATGGGAGGTGGTGGTGAAGGATCACTATTAAGAATTGCTTCGAGGAGAAGAATGTCTCCATCAGGGTCATAATATGTTGGATCAACTTTCGGTGAAGTTAGATCATCCTCTATAGCAAGAAAAGAGTCGACTTCTTTGAAAAGGAGAAAATCAATGTCCCCGGATGGAGTTAAAGTCGGAGAAGAAGTAGAAACGATTGGATCATAGTAAGGAGTGGGATTGCCACTCGAGATCACATTAAAGAATCCAAGAACTTCTTGAGAATATTCTTCATAATCCATATCAATGACGTCAATTCGGTTTGCCGTCATATGATTGTAATCAGCCGTGTATCTCGAAGTTTGGTCCATATTAAATGTGATGGCTCTCCGCTAACGTACTAAGGGATTATTTATCAACCTTCGTATACATCTACTCAATGCACGAACTGAACTCTGTTAAGAAACTCCTTCCCGAGAATTAAAGGTACTCGAGAGGGTCTTTGTTCAAAATCTACGACCACACGAAATCTGCTATGAAATTGGAACTTTCCGACCGTTACATAACGTCTTCAGCGATACCGACGTTCATGAATGCGAACGGACAGATCCCTAGTTTCTAGCATCATGCAAGTCGGGGTTAGTTCGGAAGAGAGAGATTTTTTCCAATAAATCGGAATAATGTCATACGATTAATGCTTTCGCCAAGAACGGCCAATGCGTTGCAATATTATCCCGCGAATTCACATGAATAAATGAATCTGCGGCCAGGTCTCCAAGATTTCGATAACTTGTTGAGGATGACCGCTAAGCAATTCTCGTTCAACATGGAGTTCTAGCCCATTTCACATCCACTTTTCTTTGTTTCCAGATTAAGGTATGTCGAGAGTCGAGGCGAATTTTGGATAAAGCATCAAGGCATTCCTTTAAGAAGCTAAATCCGAAACTCATAATCTTTAAAGATTTCGTAGAATTTCTTAATTAGGTCGTTAGCTTTTTCACGACGCCTTTTCATATTTCTTTCTTGACAGGACAAAGGAATTTGAAAGCTTTTTGGTTAGGCATGAAGCACAAGCGTTTACGGGCTCAAAGATAGATTCATGAAGGAACAACAGGGCACACCCGGAGGTTGGACGTCTTCAGGTGCTCCGTTATTAGTAGGCAAGGAGTCGTGTCCCTTATGACCCTATCGGTCTCACTTTCCACTACTTTAGGAGAAGAAGGAGTAGGAATCGGGGGTCTTTGTAAGCCCAAAAACACCACTTCGATGGTTAAACCTTTCAAGTCCTCCTCGAGTGTAGTAACGGGCTGTTACTTGGGGAGATTCCCGTACCCAGAATATAAGAAGCGGTATTGGCATTCACAAGAATTTGGCGAGCCAGTCCCTATTAAATTGGCTATTTGATTTTGTAAACTTGGCCCTAATTTTTCATAATTGACATCAATACAGCAACAGCATCATTAGCCTTGACATAATTCTCAAAATCGGTCTTTGAAACACCTTGCATTTGCTGAGCAGGAGCTTGATAAGGTTGAGCTTGGTAAACTGGTGGTTGACTAGTCGGAGGTTGATACACTTGTCCTTGATAAAAGTTATTTCCACGGTTTTGATTGAAATTGGTTCCTCGATTTTGGTTGAAATTATTTCCTTGATTCTGATTGAAACGGTTTTGATTGTTTTGAATCGGAGGAAAACCAGGAGGTCGGATTTGGTTTGCAACCATCGGAGGTCTAGAATTGGTATTTCCTTGATTAAAATTGGCTGCAGCAGCTTGTGAAACGTACTCTTGAATGTTGTCTCGATAAACGTTGCCATCGGTGGCTGGACAATTTCTATAAGAATGAGCACCTCCACAAGTTACACAACTCTGCTCGACCGCTTTTACGGGTGCGGGAGCTTGGGCTTTTTGTTTGTCGATAAGCATAGTCTTCATCATATTCTTAAGTTCAGAAACTTCGGTTGTAAGAGCAACAACATCTGGTGAAATTCCGAGAGTAGATGAATTCGAACTCACTTTGGCAACGACTGCCTTGTTTCGTGAATTACGAACCTTGGATTTACTCTCGATAATTCTCAAGCATTCACGAGGCATCTTATCCAAAAAAATTCCACCCGCAGCAGAATTCAACGAATCTTGATCATTAGCATTTAAAGCATTGTAAAACGTATCTAATTGATGTAATTCTGAAAATCCGTGATGTGGGCATGCTCGAAGAAGATCATTAAATCGATCCCAAGCCTCATAAAACGATTCGTCAAATCTTTGTTGAAATCTCGTGATTTCGTTTCGAAGATTTGTCGTTTTTGAAGGAGGAAAGAATTGATTAATGAATTTTGAAACAAGATCATCCCATGTCAAAATTGATCGATGAGGTTCTTTTTCTAGCCAAATCCTGGCTGAACCTTCAAGAGAAAATGGAAAAAGCATAAGCTTAATTGACGTGCTTGGAATGTCTGGGAATCTCATTGTTGAAGTAATCTTATTGAAATAACGGATGTGAGCATGTGGATCCTCTTTATCATGTCCGAAAACCTTTTTGTTTTGAACAAGATTGATTAAACCATGCTTTAACTCAAAGTTAGTATTGATTTCGGGAATTACAATTGCATCCTCGTAGCCCTCGGTGGGTGCTTGGAGCAATTGTGCCATGGTACGATTGTCGGCCATTGGAATCTCGGGTTTCTCAACAATAACCGGTGTTATTTGTTGTTGTCGACGATTTTGTTTACGAGCTTGAGAACGAGTGTGCATGCACTAAAAATAGAAAAGAAATTAAAAAGTAAACAAAAATTACACTAGATTTTTTTTTGGATTTTTTGAATTTTTTAACAATCTATTTTAAACTTGGGAACTTATTAATGGATAATACTTCAGTTGAAAGTATTATATGTTGGTGTTCTTTTACCAACTTGATTGATTTTTATTGATAATTAAAGACAATGTTTTATCTTTTTGGTTTTTTTTTTTTTAGTTTTTCTTTAAATGATAATTATACTTAAAAGAAAATGAAAATATTTTTGTACTTTTTAGGTTGTTTTTTTTAAAGCCAATAACTTCAAGAATGAAGGATCTTCAAAAACTAAGTTTCAAACAGTATCGATAATCGACTCACAGCCTCCCCGGCAACGGCGCCAAAAATTGATTGGTGTTAAACTAAACCTTTTATATATATAATATATAATAAAATATATATAATAAGTATAATCTAAAAATAATCAATGAAACCGAGAAGTAGTATAGAATATTCCCGGGTCGTTTATCCCCGACGAGGCTGGACTTGAAAATCGGTACAGTCGAAAAGTTGGAAATTGAATGATGTTAATGATTAAGGAGATTAGAAAGCTAAATTATCTACTAATATGCAAAAACGATTAAGAAAAACCTAAAAAATTATGAAATAAAACTAAAAAACGAGAGTAAGAGCCCCGAACAAGGGGTCAAAAACCTAAATTCTTAAAAATTAACCCTACAAAGATTTTTTTTACTTCTAATCTACTCTATGTGACTAAAAATGAAGAATAAAAAAGACTAGACTAAAAACGGAGCTAAAACGAGCTTAAAAATGAGAAAACAAAAACGGGGTCGAAACCCGTTCTTTAAAAAGTAAAATTTTGCAAAAATGACACTACGAAAGAAATTCTATTTTTCCTAAGTGAAGACTGATAAAATAAAATTTTCTAAAAAAGAAAAATATTTTTTTGATTTTTATTTAATTTATTATAATTAAAAAACAGTTTAAAAGAAAATAAATGATAAAAAATATCAAACGATTATAAAAAATTCTGAAAAATTTAGGAAAAATAAGTTAAACTATAAAGATCCTATGAAAAATCTAAAACTGGAAAAACAGCTTATAAATAAGCTGTTATAAGCTGAAAACAGCTTATGGGCTTAATGAGCTAACAAGCCTATAAAAGATTAATAATACAACTCACTACCGGATGAGCTATTGTAGCACAGCGGTAGTGAGTGTGTTATAAAAGTGTTGGTTGATGGGGTTGAGGTCCCGAGTTCGAGTCTTGCTCACTCGGGGTCTCCCCTAATCCCAACACTTTTATTTCTCATTTTTTTTTCTACAACTTTTTGAAAAAGCTAACAATAAGCAACTTTAAAAAAAGAAATTTTTTTGTAACTTGCAAATAAGCACGAAATAAGCAAAACAAGATGGCAGTTAAGCTAAATTTACACTAAGTCCTAAGGTTCACTACACTAGCTTAACTGTTTGGCTATTTTAGGCAAATAAGCAAATGAAAACTTAGTATAAGCTAAGGCAGACAATAAGCAATATCTAATAAGCACTTAAGAACAAAAATCAGCAACTAAAATAAGCTAGAATGGCAAATAAGCTAAAAAAAACTACTAAACACTTAAAATTTACTCTAAAAAGGCAAGTAAGCTTAAATAAGCTCTAAACTAAAGACAATGAGCTAAAATGGGCTTAATCTACTCTAAAAAGCTAAGCTAATCCTAAATAAGCAGAAATAATAAGCTAATAAGCTTCAATAAGCAAAAATACTTCAACAGTACTAACTTGGAGTTAGTACTGTTAGGTGAAAAGCCCAAAAGGACCTTTTTTAGCTTAAAAATAAGCTACCTAGAGGGACTTTTGGCTTTCTGGCTTATAGGAGCTTAAAGAGCTACTTATAGGCTTTCTAGAAAAGCAAAATAAAACTAAGGTTGTACTATAAATAAGCAAGAGAAAGGGGTGAGAAAAACGGGTGCTAGCACCAGGGCACCTTTTTGGTTTTCTTTCAAGTAACAAATGGCAAAATGCAGGCCTAATTATAAGCAATCAAATAAGCTCATATCTGAAAACTAAGCTCAAACAGGATTAAATTACCTACTAAACTACTTTGTGTAAGAAAAATCAAACCCTAAAACACACTCTAGCTTATCTTGATTAGCAATTGAAAAATGAACTTTTTGTTTTATGAACTTAGACTTGACAGGTTTTACTTAAAACACAAATGCAAATGCATACTTACTTCACTTCTCTTCTACTGCATATAAGACTCAAAAGGACATGTGTTTAACACAACAAAAAGTGTTTAGTGTATTTATACTCAAGGACCCCAACCCATTACCTTAACCATTCTGACCCATTTTGGGCTTTACCCAAACACCCCTTAAAATTTAGAATTCACTTTTTAA
>BQNB010024252.1:0-60929 GCA_026074375.1 Tanacetum coccineum
AATATTGCTTAGTAGTCTTAGTTAACATCTAGTTTTTAAAAGTTTTAGCTTAAAACAGTTTGAATCAAGTTAAAAAGTTAAAATTAGTTATTAAAGGGGTGTTTGGTTTAACCGGTTTTGAAGGTCAAAACGGGTCAAAATGAGTTAAGTCTTTTGGGTCACCTTAGTTTAACTTAAAATCATCATAAAGTTCAGTTGATAAAAGTTTTTAAGTATTAAAACTCAAAATTAAGGTTTTAAGAGTTATTAGTTTGAAACTGTTAGGTTATAGATTATTGTTGCTTTTGTGTTGTTTATGTGTTTATGCATGTGTTAAAAGAGGTTAGAAACCAAAGCCTTAGGCCTGCAAGTTTGTTTTGTGTTTTGCTAAAAACTGTCAAATTATTGCTAAGTGTCCTAAAAAGAAGAAACAGCTTTTTCATTTGATCATTGTTGCTTATTCTTAATTTCAAACTCTCTTTTGATTCTTGTTATTTGTTCTTTGAAGTAAGAGCTTAATCTGTTTTGAGGTTTTAAATCCATAAGGATCTGTTTGTTTGCTTATTTTTAAGCTCAAAAGTGATGGTTTGTAAAGATTGAAAAATTTGCCAAGTGTAGAAATCTTTGAGAAACAGCTTTTTCATGAAGCTTTTTAAGGGCTTATTTGAAATTCAAACTGCTTTTTGATTGTTGATTCTTGTAGCTTTTTAGATAAGCTTTAAGGGCTTATAAGTTGCTAAGCCATAAGGATCTGTCTTTGAGCTTATTTTTAAGCTCACCCCCCCCCCCTTTTGCTGTTTTGTTATCAGGTTTAGCCAAATAAGCTCTTTTGCTTATTTAAGCATATTGGCTTATTAAATTTGCTTATTTTGTGTTCCATTAAGCTTATTAGGTTAGATTAAGCCCATTTTAGCTTATTCCCTTTAGTTTTGAGCTTATTCAAGCTTATTTGCAGTTTAGCTTTAAAAAAATTAAGTGTTATAGCTTTTTAAGATTTCTGTCCTTTTTAGCTTAATTTAGCTTAAACTCTTTGCTTATTGTTGTTTATTTATGCTTATTAGGTATAACTTTTTAGTTATTTTCAGCTTATTAGCCATTCTTTTAGCTTAATAATGTAAAAAAGCCCAAACACTTAGCATTTTAAGCCCTTAAGAGTAAAAAACATTTTTGTCTTTCATTGCTTATTTGTGTGCTTATTTTGAGCTTTAATAAAAAAGTGCTTTTGTAAAAATTGCTTATTTGTTACTTTTATAAAAAGTTGTGAAAAAATGGAATTTGCAAAAACATTTGGGAGTAGGGGAAGCCTCGGGTGAGCAAGGCTCGAACCTGGGACCTTAACCCCACAACCAAACGTTTTATACACACACACTCTATCAACTCGCCCTTGGGTCTTTTTCGGTTTATCTTTGCACAATCAATCTTTTATATACGTTTTAGCCAGTTTGGCTTATTAGCCGTTTTTGGCTTATTTCACAGCTTATTTGATAAGCTGTTTTTCCCAACTTATTTTTATTAGATCCTCATTGTTCAATGCACTTTTTCTAATTTTTTCAGATTTTTTCTAAATAGTTTAGTATTTTTAAACATTTAATTTCATTTTAAATCGTTTTTAACTCATAAAAAATTATAAAAAAGTCAAAAAAATATAATTCCTTTTTATAAAATTTTCTTTTAACATTTAGAACCTAGGAAAATTAGATTTGCTTTCGTAGAGTTTAAATTGCAAAATTTGGTTTTTTAAAGAACGAGATTGAATCCCGTTCACGTTTTTAGTGTTTTTAAGCCCTAGTCACTTCCGTTTTTGGTCTAGTTTTATTTGTTCTAGCATTTTAGTCAATTAAGACTTATAAAAACCAAAAAGATCATTTTAAGATTTAATTTTGATAATTTAGGGTTTTTAGGTTCCGTTTAGGGTTCCCGTTTTTGCGTTTTTAATTAAATTGTGTTGTTTTAATTGATTTTAGTTTTAAATTGCCTTAAATTTCCCATAGTTTTAGAAAACCCATCATAATCTTGTTCCATTCAAGCATCAATTATCAAAACGACTCTAGACTTTTAATTGCATTCCTCGTTGGGGAAACGACCCAGGAATCATACTCCCGGATTACTACAATAGAGATTTTTGATTCTTATCCTTATATTTATAAGTATATTTTATATTTATATTTATATATATTTATTAAAGGTGTGATCAGAACTAATCACAAGCCATGGTACAATAGCGATTCATCATATGATAATAGCACAAAAACTTTGAATTTACAAGAAAACAAGTTTCATAGTTTAATGTCTGTATTAATTTGCCAAAAAAGAGTTTACAAATAACACATAACATGTCACAAGAAATTAATAATTATGTGTAATTATACAGACATAATTAAATCAAAATTCAAGATTAACTTATCGCTGGATTCTTCGAGTATATTTTCCACACCTCCATAAGTTTATAAGAATCTTGATTTAATTAAAACAAGTTTCGATATAAGTATTAATTCGTTTATAATTTTAAATATCTTTTGCATATGCTAACAAGTCACATGGAATATAACATATAAGCATATAAAAAGACAGAAAGAGGGGATGAGGTGAAGACAAACTTTGGCCGTCAGGCCTATCAAGGGTCGTCATAGACTGACTCTCCCCTTTTATCTTTTAGTGAGGAATGTGTTATCTGGTATGAAAGGTTCCATTTTGGGGGGAAAACCATATTCAAATTTATATGTTTAAATAAAACATAATTTTTAATTAAAAAGTATTTTGTATATAATTATTTTGTAAAAATACTTTTGTAAACATGTGATGGTTAAGAAAGATTATTTTCTTGATCACTTAAACATGTTTAATGATTTGTTTATACATACCTTAAGTGATTTACATTTGAAATGGAAATTTACGATTAATAATTTGTAAACGTTTATTGTCATCGTAAACGTTTTTACATTTTGTTATCTTTAAAACATCGAGAGGTCGAAAAATATAAATAACGTTTTTATACATTATTTGTATTAACAATAAACTAGTAATAATTACAAGATTCTAGGTTTTATTTATTCTTTATGGCAAAAATTGCATATTATTGCCATAATTTTCAATTAAAACAATAAATAAGAGTTTACTAAGCGGATCTAGCGTGTTTTATAAGTGTGACCCCATAACATCAAACGAGGTTGGCTCTGATACCATTGTTGGGATTTTAAAAACTAGTAAACCATTTACTACGAGTACGCAGCAGATGAATCTAGTTTGATAATAAGAATTAACACACAAATAACGTAAGTAATACTAACCTTTAGGTTTAGTGATAAAAATCAATAAACGAGAATCTTGATCTTGAAACCTTTAGTGATTAAATTATCACCTCTATGGTTGCTCACACAACACGTCAAACAAGTACGCTACGATGCTAGTCGTTGCTTCACGAATAAACACCACAAACAAACTAGGGTTTTGTGTTCTTGATAATACACGATCAAAACAAACCTTTTAGGTTTAGTTGTTACTGATCGAATACAAAACTAAAGAAAAGAGAAAGATCCACTTTGCATGTGCATGATATAATACATGCATGTGCATACATATGTAATAATATGTAAACTATGCAAATAGTTTCATTCATACGTAGGATTTGACTATTCTAAAACCCTTGCTGCATGTCGATTGAATAAACAAAGAGGAGAGGAAATTCACTTTAGTTTTTAGGGATTAAAAGTATATGTCGTATAGAATTCATCATAATTCTTATCAAATAATAACACATATTCCCTTATCTCCAAGATTTATCCCAAACACCCTTCTGGAAGCTATATGGGCCGGCCAAACAAGTGGGACCCACAAGGTTCGGGTTTTGTCAATTTTAGTCTATTCGGTTTATATTTAAATATTCGTTAAGTTAGTTATAAAATCATAACGGTAACTAACGGTTATTTAAAAACATTTCTTGAACTATATTAAACCTTTAATAATAAATATAACATGTATATATATTAAATGTTTAATAAACGTACTCTTCGTGTCTTAACGTGTGTGCCCCCGATAGGCTCACGTACTTTCTAGTTGTATTACATGCGTATCTGACTACCATATTTCAACAAAAATAAAAAGATAAACATAGTTAATTTAGAGACCAATATCAAATGTAAATTAGTAGAGTAGTTGTGGTAACGAAAGTGAAGTTTGTTTGAAAGGGAAGTTCAAGTTGTGTTGGTTAAAATTTTAAGAGGATTGATATCCTTCTATTGTATATGGCATGAAATTAAGCTAGTTAATTGAATGCTAATTCGAAATTAAAATTTTTAGAGAACTATGACGGGACAAATCTTTTCAACTGTTGATGATCAGCTTCCAGAAAGTGATAACGATTGGTTTATAAAGAAAAATACATATGATGTATCTTGTTATTTAACACTTATGGTTTTTGAACGAATCCCCAATTGTTAAGCTCAAAAAGTACACATAATTTATAGGACTGAAGCTAAGTAAGATTAAGGGAGAAGCTCTTCTGCACTTCAACAGCAAGCTCTTCAACACTAAGCTGACATTCCAGGCCAATCTGCACGTAACAATTGATACGTTGACAACATATTAGTAGACACAAGATATATAGATATAAATCAATCACATCAAGCTCGATCAAGATAGCCAAATAAGTTTATGCACTAAAACATACTATACAAACTTGTATGCCTACGATGTTGTGGTCACCGACATGTGATGACATCACCAAATCTTTGGCCTTTCAATGACGCATTTGCATTCAAACATGACTTTAGAGTAGGGATACATACATTTTTTTAATGTACTTGTGTTCTATTTAAGACATGCTTTTTAACATTACTCTCGAGTATGCTTCTAGTATTGTTGATGCTCTTTGCAAGCATAATATGTAAATATATATGCTTTACTACTCTTCACTGATATTAATAAGCTACAAAAAGCCCCACATGAGGTCCTATAGTTTTTTTCTTATGACATCTCATGAATGCTCTAAAAACTATTATCTTATTGCAAGAATAATCAGAAGATTTAAAACTGGGAAACTAACTTATGATCCCGATATAACCAAGGAAAGAGGGTGAACGCCATAAGACATCTTGTTTGGTCTCAAGTTTATTCTTTCATTTATCAACTAATATTTCATGAAATATCAGTATATTTCTTGAACTGTATAAATGTGGTTTCAAAATTGAATGTTATGGTGTTTTATGTTCAGTCCTTTGCGTGAGTTATAAATATAAAAATACCGAGCTACCAGCATATATGAATATACCTTAATGACAAAGGAGTAAAGGATAGTGTCCTCCATGCTGCTGATATTTAGATGCATGATCTCAAGAGAATTTTTTCCAATAAATTAACTATCTTCACAACTTATCCTTGAGTTCTTCGTGATACGGTTCTCAAGATGACGTTTGACCATGATATCTTTGCTTCCACGTCCGCAACCGGATGCTTCCAGTTTTTTTAACATTTTAGTATGAAATTATAGAGCGTTCCGACTATGGGGTCTCAGGTTGCAATGTTGGCTTGGGCTTGGACCAGGACTAAGACTTATGCTCCTTCGCCTTTTCTTTGATTCCAAAGACTGTAAAACTAGTTGCATTTCCATGATGAATTCTATTACACCTCCTATGATTGATGCTTGATCTCCCTGTCGTATCATGTCCCAAACAGAAATTAAAAAGAAAATAGCGTAACGACTGTAACTAATATTAAAAAGTATATGCATATTTATAGGACATGTTTGACCCGATGAACCAGTGACTAAACTAGATCGATAAAAAAACCAGGTTTTAAAACATTGCTTTCAGTGTTAAGAGTTTAAGAGTTGAGAACTATATTAGTCATAAAAAGGTCAAACGACCAAACATGCAAGTCATTGCAAATCACAAGGACCATTAGTGTAATTTACTCTAAAATAGAGATACAAAACCCGGGAAGTAGGGGTGTTCAGTGTTTGGTTTGACACCGAACAAACCGAAAAGTAAACCGGGCCGAAACTGAATAAAATCAGACCGAATATTTTAATTGATGCATGGTCTGGTTTAAAATAGATAGAAGTATTTAATTGGTGTTTGGTTTGGTTATAGTTTGACAAAAATAAAACCAAACCAAACCAGAAAAACCGAATATTTGTCTCTATACACATAAAAAATAGTTAATTATATATATGCATCTTTTCTATCTATTATTCTAACTAGAAATCCTAGTTTCTTAAAATATTATTAAACTAATGACTCCTTAAATCAAGCATTAATGGATATCCAGAAGCAACTAAACAAGGGTTTACCTACTTGATTTCTAAAATTCGAATATATAGAGCAAGAGTAAAGTCATAAATAAGTTTAGATGCTTGAGGATGAAATACTCAAGCTAATATGGTTTCTGAAAACTTTTGTTGCAAATTTTTTTATCTTATTTCGCTTCCAGCTAGATCCGTTAAGGTCTGTAACCTTTTGGTTTTTTAATCTTTTTTTGTTTTTGTGATTTACAGTTTTTGAGCACTTTGTGAGAACTTTTAATTTGTTAATATTTTTTTTTGAAAGTTTAGATTTTTATTTGTAACTTGTAAATTATATTTTGGAGTTGATTTGAATTTGGATTTCTTAGTTTTAACCGAAACCAAACCGAATTCTAATTTGGTGTATGGTTTGATTTTATCCGTTCTATAATTGGTTTGGTTTGGTTTTCCTTTTAACTTTTTAAATTTTCAAACCGATGAACCCGAACCATACAACCCACAAACCCAAACCGATGAACACCCCTATCGAGAAGGGCCGATATTAGATATTTGACAAAATTACATGTTTCGTCCATGTGGTTTACCCAAAATTACACTCGTCCCTATTTGATTTTAATTACATAAATAATCTTTATTTTTCAAAGTATTTTTATTGATAGTCCCCGTTTTGAAAAATAAAGACTATTCGTGTAACAAAGATAAGGACTATCCGTGTAATAAAAAACTATAGATTATTACACAATTGGTCCCTACTTTTTAAAATAGGGACTATCGTTGTTTCTGTGGTCCCTATTTAAGTGTCAATGGTGTAATTAAAATCGAATAAGAACGGTGAGTGTGTGATTTTGAGTAAATCATAGTGACCAAACATGTAATTTTGTCTAGATGTTTTAAAAACTTATAAAACACCTGCTAGTCTTTAGAGCATGGGGTACGGTGGTGCCATTGTTTGGCGCCAAGCTTCCAGCAAAGAAACACCAACGACGCACCATACCGTTGGCTGCGCCGTTCTCTCTCGGCCATCGCAACCAACCTACGCCATTGATTTTTCTTCTTTTTTTAGTTTTGTGTTTATGTGTGTGTGTGTTTGTTTTGTGTTTGTTGCGAGTGGTTTTTTTTATAACTTGCAGGTGGTACAGGTTTTGTAAAGGAGGAAAGCAAAGAGGAAAAAAGAGTGAAGGAGTTGTAGGTATAGTGTTTTTATTTTATTTTTAACCTTAAACTTTATTATTATATAAGTTAACATTATTAGTCCTTCATAGTTTTTTTCTTACACGGTAAGTCCCTAAAATTTTCATATGAGTGGGTTTTTATTTTATTTTTATGTAATGTTTTGTTTTTATATAATGTGTTTTTATTTTAATGAATTTAATTTTAGTTATATTGTGTATTTTTATTTTTATATAAACGAATTTTTTTGGGTCAACGGCACCAGATTTCTGGTGCCAACGAATACCTGCCAAAATGTGGTGCCAAAGGGTTTCTGGTGCCGTTGTGGTTTTTGCTGACGCGACACCATTTTTTGATAATTTTTGCCAACGGCACCACTATACCCAACTCTCTTATTATCAATCAATCGTTGAAACGAAAGCCGTCGAGATATCCATTGGTTATTAACCTTGTTCTTTTTTTAATCTCGTTGATTGATTATCATATTATTTAATACATGTTTTTTTCAAGAAAACCCCCAAAATTCCCCCCAAATCTATATCTATATTTCAGTTCATTTCTTGGTAATTAACTAACGAATTACTTAAGTTACTATGATGATGTTATTAGATGCTATTCATTTTTGTTGATTATTTAGGGTACGTTTCGTGATTTACTTTTAAATTATTTTAGGCTTTGTTAATATCTTTCATATTTAGAGTTATGGATGTTTATCATCTTAACCTTTTCAAGTCGTCATAGGGCATGTTTGGCAAACAAGATTATGATTATTTTCCAGTTCATTTCCTGGTTATTAACTTTTGAGCTAACGAATTAATTAATTATTTAAGTTACTATGATGATGTTCTGGGATACGTTTCGTGCTTTAGTTTTAATATAGTTGAGGCTTTGGTATTTTGAATTATGGACTTATCTTTTGTAAAGTCGTCATAGGGCATGTTTGGCACATAAGGGGGGTGTTTGTTCGGCTTATATGGGGGCTTATGAGCTTTTTTGATTTCGGATTATATAACATAAGCCCCAATTTTCGGCTTATTTTAACAATTGTGGTCTTATATAAGTTTATTACGATATGATAAACTTATATAAGTCCGTAAGTCTTAATACAAGCCAGAAAATTAGGGCTTATGTTATATAAGCCGAAATCATATAAGCTCGTAAGCCCACGTATAAGCCGAAAAAACACCCCCTAAGATTTTGATTATTTTTCAAACTTAAAATGTAAGTTTGTTTGGATGACACATACCCATAGTTGAGTAATATATGTCGCTTTGGATTAAAATAATAATTAGGAGTACTTGAAACATAATTAATGAAGTCATATGTCATTGCAGAAACAATATTATCCTAGTAAACTAATTTTTAGCCCCGAGTTGTTTTATGACCCAGAAATGAATGTGCCCACGAGGGCACCACTAGATGTTGTAGATGAACCTACTAAAGACGAAATTATATCATAGCTGATCGCACCATGGGCTAGCCTCTACACTCACTGCACGAGCGGAATATTACTTAGTCAAGTAGAAAGGAATAAGGTCTTACGGCACAATCACTATATCTTTTCTTTTTCTTTATCTCTCCTCTATGGAAAGAAAGAGGGGATGATACGTGGCGTGGTATATACCTAATCGTTTAGTCAACGAGACGTACGTAAGTCGACATAGCTCCATGTATATGTTCTTTTGAGCTAGAACCAATCAATAGAATGAAGTGAAATCTAGGGTAGGGCGACGAACATGGCGAAAGAGGACTGTCTATCCAAAGCCCTTCTCTTCTTCACTCAAAGGGGCAATGCACCAGGCCAGCCAGTGTGGTGGCGAACACGCTGTGCTGTAAGCTAAGCTGTTCACCTTGTAGACGGAGGAGATATAGAAAGTGTGCCGTGCTTGATTCATAAGATTATATAGTAGAACCAGTATATTATTTCACTTAGCCTGCCTCTCCCATGACTTTACGGACCAACCAACCCGGATCTGTCCTCGCAAGTCTCTCTGCATTTTGGAAGCAGAGCATGCAGAAAAATCGAGCAATGGATCTTAGAAGAATTCCACTTTTTTCGGCACGACTCTTTCGATCAAATCCGATGTTACAACTCTTCTAAAGACAGCCCATGTAAGAAATAAAATCGAGATGATAAAAGTTTGCTGCATCTTTGCCGGCACTCACACGATGTTACAGCCTATCTAAAGGTCGACTGGGTTACAATTACAATCATGTTATGTTTAATTTAAGTGTGAATTTTCTAAATAGATTCTCTTTTTGTTAAATTTAAATATTGCTTTGACTTTGAATATTCATTTTAAGTTTTTAAGCTATGTATATCGGGATGAACTATGAGTTTTGAAATCTCTAAGGTCCGTGAGTCCCGATACTAGTCTCTGTGGGGTGTCAAAAGCCTAGTCACTTAGCCGCAAGGTTGGGATGTGCCAAGACGAAAGTCGCTACATGAGATGATCTCGCTTTCAAACTCATTATTCTCTGGTGGAACGTGAAGCATAGAATTTTGCAAAAACATTGATCCATGGTTGAAAATCAAAATAGCACATTCACCTAAGATATAATCATTATCGGGACTGAAAAGTTCACAAGTTGCAAATATGAATAGTGTTAGCATCTTAACTGATATTTAACGGTGATTTCGTTTAAGCTTGGTTTGGAGCTAGTGAAAAGTCAGGGACGATGAATTTATCCTTTTTGGGGGCATTCTTAGATCGAAATGCATCTTGTTCTATGACCCCTAAAGGTTATGAAAATAACGAAAGTCAAAATTAGTTAGTTGCTAATAAAAAGGAAAAATACAAAATTATTAGGAATAAGTGTATACATTTAAAAATCGACTTTTCAAAGCTATTGATTCTTTAATTCCCCTCGATGAACACTTAGCTACTTTTTGAGGTAATTAGTCGAGGGGGATTGATATTTTTAGTTTTCTAAGTGCTTACTTACAGCATTACATGAGGACACGAAATATCTTAGTATGGGAGATTTTGGTATATGTTTAATTACACATACATTTGACCTCTAAAACCGGACTTAAATGACTAAAAACGTACCAAAAATACATTGTATTTGTATGTTTTGTATTTGTATTGTACAGGAAATGGATATCCAAGAAAAGGACAAAAATAGAAGCTAAATCGACAAAACCGAGCACGAGAACGGAAAGAGCGTGAAAGAAAAGTCAGGTCAAAGCCAAAAGTCAACAAAAAGTCAAAGTCAAATCAAGTCAAAGTCAACCCCGGAATGTGGGAATTGAAAGGAGCATCGAACCGAAACCGAAACCTAACTTCCAAAAGTAGGCTACCCATACCCACCTTAGTGGGCCTGGGATAGACCACTTTTATTTTTATAAACCTTAGAAAGCCCAACACTTTTTTTTATAACACCCAGCCAAAGCTAGTCCCACAAACTTCTTCAACTAGCAGTATTAAGTTTCCTTGGCAGTACTAACTCCTTTAGTACTGTTGGCAGTATTAAGTCATATGAAAATTTATTCCCAACACCAAAGATGAACACCACAAGGACTTGCAGTGTAATAAAGACATACACTTTAAGGGACCATTTTTGCCTACATCAAGAACTTTTAAAAATGGCGCGTACGTTGTTCATTATCCCCCTCACATACCCTGTGTCTATTTTAACTTATAGTAAACTGCCAAAACTTCTCACCATAAGACAAAACATCACCACCATTCTCACCCCACCTCATAAACTGCCAAGCCACCTTGGCAATCCTAGAAAACACTATTGGGCAAGATAAATCAAGGGACGTGATCAATTTGCTTGGGCACAAAGATTCATTCAAGGGCTGAGATCAACTTTGGTTTACACTCACACAACAAACACAATGCTGAAGCCTCTCTCAAAAGAAGCACACCAAGAGAAGACCTAGAACCTTCATACGTCTAGTATAAAATAGGTCTTTTGTAAGCCTTTGAAGCATTTTTTTAGTCTTTTTTAGCTAGCTCTTAAAATTTTCAGCTCATTTAGTTTAATGTAATTTTAACTTTCCTTGTAATGTTTTGAAGTTTTATGAAATTTAATTTTGGTTCTTAAAATCTGTCTTAAGTTCTTCTTGTTTTCAAGGTTAACTTATGTTTCAAAAGCCACTAAAAGCTCTTATATAAGCTCTCATTAAACCCTTTTATAACCTGTTTTCATAAAAAGTAACTTAGATATATAAACTGTTAAGGAAATTTTATAAAAATCTCAAAAGAATCTCCCAATTACCTCAGCTTCTTTTTGGATGATAAGCTAGCAAAGGAAAAGCTTATAGACCTCACTAGCTTGTCTTTCTGACAAGCTAGAGCTTGTAGATTGCTTTTCATACCCTGTTTTGAGCAAGGGTATTGGTAAGTTTCTATTTTCCATTTTCTTACATCTCTACTATAGCAATGCTTATTTCTTGCTTATTCTTGTTCTTTTTATGCTTAATATTGCTTAACTTTACTTGCTTGTTATCTGTTTTCCATTAAGTTTGCTTAAATCCTTGTTAATCAGTCCAAAAAGTGATTTTAAAAAGTTAAAGGGGTGTTTGGTTTAACATGTTTTATGGGTTAAAATGGTTCAAAATTTGCTTCATGCTCTTAAGTCAACTTTGATTAGGTTAAAGTAGATATAAAAACCAGTTTGTTTAAGTTTTTAAGGGTTGAATCTTTATTTCATAGTATTGAGTACTTGTTGTTTGAATCTGAGAACATATAGCTTATTGTATAAGCTTATTGGATTAAACCTGTGATTTTTGTAAAATTTTGATGTTAATGTGTTTGTTTAAGTGATAAAACAAGTTAGAATAGGTCTGCATTTGTGTTTTGTGTTTTGATAAAAACCTGTCAAAATATGTGCTAAGTGTCCTTCTTGTTTGAAAAACTGTTTTTTCAAGTGCGTTATTCAAAACCTGGTTTTGAGTCATGTTTTAGTGATTTTTAGAGTATCTTAATGCAGTAGTTAATAGTCTTTTTGATTTACTTGTGTCTAGCTCAAAATCTGTCATAGTCTAGTTAAGTGTCTTTTTCTTTTAAAACCCATTTTTCATTTCAAATTTTCAGTTACTTAAACTTGTATTTAGAGCTTAAAAGTTTGAGCATAAGCTCATTTATGGGAGTACTCAATCTGTTTTTACTTGCTTTTCATTTTAGACCTTATTTTCTAGCTTATTTGTAGGCTGCAATAGCCACATTTTTCTTTAAAAAAAACCCAAGTTAACACATGCTGACTGTGACAACAGATTTCATAAGCCCTTTTAGTGGCTTATTTGTTTTTCAAATTACAATTTATTTGCAGCTTTAGAAAGTCCTTAGGACAGACTATAAGCTAGTGCAAGCCCTGTTCCCATAAGGTTCTTCTAAGTGGTTTATTTTTAAGCCTTAAAGTTCCCCTTTAGCTGTTTATATGCTGTTTTTGGCTTAAGTGCTAAATAGCTTATTAATCTTCCTGTTTGAATTTCTTGAATAAATTTTTGTTCTTATGTGCTTAATTAGACGTGTATTAGAAATCTTTCCGTTGCTTATTTCTTATTTTCTTGTGGCTTATTTGAACTTTTATTAGCCAAGCAGACTTAAAGTTTTTACTAGCAGTACCGAACTTAAAATTTAGTAACTATGCTTGAATTTTTAAATGCTCATATTTGGCTTATAATAAAATTGTTTTTTATATTCTTATTTGGCTAAATTGTTGTACCCTACTTGCTTTTTAAGGTTGTCTTGAGAATCTGTGTTTTGCCTCTTCTTGCTTTGTCATATTTGCTTATTTACTCTTTTTAAGCTAGCCTTTTTTGCCATTTGTTTTTTAATTTTAAAAATAAAGCATTTTTGGTCAATTTCATATATGCTTTTTCAGCTTATTTCCTGGCTTTCATAATAAGCTATAGTTAATAAAAAGTGCTTAATCTTTCAAGTTGGTGTATAAGTGTGTGTAAAAAGATTTAAAAAACAAAAAAAGTACTGAAAGCAGCCAAAAAAGAAGAAGGCCCAGACTCGAAAGCTAGGCGACCTCACTCTTAACACACAACACACTAAACGCTAGCGCCGTTGGACTTTTTTCGTTTAAAGACACAAGTCACATTTCTTTTAAAACACCATTTTGGCCTAATAATACCCATATATAAGCCCGAAAAAAAAAAAAAAAAAAAAAAAAAAAAAAGGAACTTATATTGGGGATTTTCCATAAGCTTATTCTGATATTTGACAAGCTGGTAAGCTAAGCTATTTTCCTGTTTTCCCTATAGCATTTTTAGGACTTTAAATGTGAATTTTAGGATTTTTTCCCAATTCTCTATTTTTATATCATTTTTTTGTAGTTAAAAGTATTATAAAATCATTTAAAAATAGTAATTTAATTTTAAAAATACAAAAAAATAGGTTTATACTTTTTAAGAAAGAAGTATTTTAAGTTTTTACGAAACTTTAAAAACATCTTATCACTTTTAGATTTTAATTTAATTTATAGCTGGTTTTAATTAATTTTAGAGAATAGTTTTTATTATAAAAAGTAGTAAAAAAATATTTTTCTTAGTTTTTATCACATTTTAGACTTTTATAAGGTAGAAAATCATTTTTAGATTTTTTAGGGATTAATTTGTCATTTTTTAGGATTTTAAATAGATTAAATTAGTTTTTAATTCATAGAAAACTATTAAAAAGCCAAAAAAATATAATTCTTTTTTTAGAAAATTTTCTTTTGTCATTTTTGAGGTTTACATGCAAAAATATCTTGTGTAGGGTTTAAATTTGACTTAGTTGATATTTAGACGCGTTTTTAGGATTCCCGTTTTACGTTTTTAGTTAAAATTATGTTGCCTTATTTGTTTTTAGTATAAATTGCATTAATTTTCTCGTAGTTTTAGAAAATCAATCAAAATCTTTTCCAATCAAGCCTTGATTCTCAAAATGACTCTCGACTTTTAATTGCATTCCTCGTTGGGGAAACGACCCGGGAATTCAGCTTCCTGGTTTACTATAATTGTGATTTTTTGATTCTTACCCTTATAATTATATATTTATATATATATATATATATATATATATAAATATATTATATAAATATATATTTAATATATATTTAAAGGTATAATCTATCGTTGTCAGTTTTTCGCGCCGCTGCCCGCCGGGAGTAGTTGTATAACGATTGGTTTAGCCGTTTGACAATTAGTTTTGAAGATCCTTCCGTGTGAGTTTATTTTTTTTTATTTTCATATAAAAAATACAAAAACATTGTTCATTTCTTTTATTAGTATATATATAATATAAAAAAATCCAAAAACTTAAAAACATTGTCCATAAAAAAAAAAAATAATAATAAAAAGAAATTACAAGTTGGTAAAATGAACACCAACATATAATCACTTTCGAACAGAAGTAATTATCCATTAATAAGTTCCTGAACCAAAGATTAAAAACTTGCAGTTTTGTGTCACATTGCGACGAAAAAGGACTCACCTTTTAAAGTAAACAAAATCCTTTGTGCGTTTTCTTTTAGAGAGTTACCGAGAACAGTTGATTATTAGGTTTAAGTGTCTTATCTCATTGTCTGTTATTAAAATATATGTGAAAACATTGTTGAATAACCAATAAACAGTAAAAAAAAAAAGAAAAAAATTTAGTATAAATTTTCTTTTTACATTTTAGTGCATGCGCACTCGTTCTCAATCTCGTAATTCTAACCGTCAACAACAACAAGTCAACCCGACTTTTGTTGAACCATTTAATCTTGTGGGAACCTATTGAAAATCAAGCTCCTCCCGTAGTTACGATGGATGATACTCGTACTATGGCTCAATTGCTCGAAGCACCCACCGTGGGTTACGAGGATGCCATCGTTGTGCCCGAAATCACCGCGGACAACTTTGAGCTTAAGCACGGTTTGCTTACCCTCGTTCAAAACAAACAATTCTTCGGACATGACAAAGAAGACCCTCATGCTCACATCCGTTATTTCAACAAGATCACTTCTACGATGAAGTTCCCGAACGTCCCGAGTACGTCGGTAAAGCTTATGCTTTTCCCATTTTCTCTCGAGGGTGCAGCCCGGATTTGGCTTGAAAAAGAACCCCCTCGATCGATTCTCACATGGGATGATCTTGTTTCGAAATTCATCAACAAATTTTTCCCTCCTTCCAAAACAACAAATCTTCGAAATGAAATCACGAGATTTCAACAACGATTTGATGAAACTTTCTACGAGGCATGGGACCGATTCAATGATCTTCTTCGAGCATGCCCACATCATGGATTTTCGGAGTTACATCAACTCGATACTTTCTATAATGCTTTGAACTCTAATGATCAAGATTCGTTGAATTCCGCCGCGGGTGGTAACTTTTTGGATAAAATGCCTCGTGATTGCCTAAGAATCATTGAAAGCAAATCCAAAGTTCGTAATTCACGTAACAAACCGGTTGTTGCCAAAGTGAGTTCGAGCAGTTCTACCCCCGGTATTTCTCCCGATGTTGCTGAACTTAAAGATATGGTGAAAGCTTTACTTCTCGAAAAGAAAAACCAAACCCAAGCTCCCACTCCCGTAAAAGCGGTCGAGGAAAGTTGTGTTACTTGTGGTGGTACTCATTCTTACCGAAATTGTCTCGCCACCGAGGGCAACCTTTATCGTGACAATATTCAAGAGTATGTAACCCAAGGTGCAGCAGCTAATTTCAATCAAGGAAATACCAGTTACCGAGCCCCAATTGCTAATCAAATTCGACCTCCCGATTTTCCTCCCGTTCAAAACAATCAAAACAACTAAGGAAATAACCAAAACCGTTACAACCAAAACTGGGGAAATACCTACAACCAAGGCTAAATTTATCGACCTCCGATTAATCAACCCCCGGTTCACCAAGACCCACCTTACCAAGCTCCGGCTCCATAAACAAAAGGTGTGTCGAAGGATGACTTTCAAAATTATGTCAAAGCTAATGATGCAGTGAAGAGAAATATGCAGAATCAGAATCAAAATTTGCAAAATCAAATGACCAATTTAACGGACATGCTTTCCAAATTCGTAAATTCTAGTACCGCTTCTACTTCAGGTTCAAGGACACTCCCTAGTAATACCATTACTAACCCGAAGGTAGATTTGAAATGTATTACCACCCGAAGTGGTGTTTCTTATCAAGGACCCACGATTCCTACTACTACTTCTTCTCCTCCTAAAGTAGTGGAACGTGAAACCGAGGTGACAAAGGACATGGTGCCTCCTATTAATAACGGAAGTACCAAAGACGTCCAACCTCCGGTTGTCCAAGTTCAATCTCAAGTACCAAATTCTAAACCCGTTGTTGATCCCGTTAGTGCTCCGATGCCTAACCCAAAACCGTCAATTCCATATCCTTTGAGACGCAATGATGAAAAGCGCCGTGAAAAAGCTAATGACCAAGTTGAGAAATTCTACAAAATCTTTCAAGATATGTGCCGTAATATTTGCTAAAGGGACTTGAGGGTTGAGGAAAAGCCGCTCTATAAAGGTTTTGAAGTCACACAGTGAGCAATCACTTGGAAACTCATCTGACATCAAGGGTTATTAACCCGAAACTTTATACTCATCAAGATTCTTATGGAAGAGGATAACAAAACGGTGGTCAACACAAAGATGGCCGAATCACAAAGATCCACGATGTCATCAAAAAGGAGGTTGAAAAACTTCTTGACGCCGGATTAATTTACCCGATCTCGGATAGTCCTTGGGTAAGCCCCGTACATTGCGTACCGAAAAAGGGTGGCTTTACCGTTGTTGAAAATGATGAAAATGAGTTAATTCCGACTCGATTGGTTACGGGATGGCGTGTATGCATTGACTACCGAAAGTTAAATGAAGCCACCCGTAAAGACCACTTTCCACTACCGTTTATGGATCAAATGCTCGAGAGATTAGCGGGAAACGAGTACTATTGTTTTCTCGATGGTTTCTCGGGTTACTTTCAAATTCCCATCGACCCTCATGATCAAGAAAAGACAACATTCACGTGTCCTTACGGAACGTTCGCCTACCGTCGCATGCCTTTTGGCTTATGCAATGCACCGGGCACGTTCCAAAGGTGTATGATGGCTATCTTTCATGATATGATCGAAAAAACGATGGAAGTCTTCATGGACGACTTTTCGGTCTTTGGGAATTCATTCGAAAATTGCCTCTCTCGTGTAGACAAGATGCTTCAAAGGTGCGAAGACACCAATCTTTGTCTTAATTGGGAAAAGAGTCATTTTATGGTTAAGGAAGGCATTGTCCTTGGCCATAAGATCTCCAAAAAAGGGATTGAGGTTGATAAAGCCAAAGTTGATGTGATTGCTAAGTTACCTCATCCCACCACCGTTAAGGGTGTTCGGAGTTTTCTCGGTCATGCCGGTTTCTACCGACGGTTCATTAAGGATTTTTCCAAAATTTCCTGACCGATGACTCATCTTCTTGAGAAGAATACTCCGTTCATCTTCTCCGATGAATGTATTCAAGCTTTTGAAACATTAAAG
The DNA here is from genome assembly GCA_026074375.1 of Tanacetum coccineum. Classification (NCBI taxonomy): domain Eukaryota; kingdom Viridiplantae; phylum Streptophyta; class Magnoliopsida; order Asterales; family Asteraceae; genus Tanacetum; species Tanacetum coccineum. The sequence continues at coordinate 17,848 of BQNB010024252.1, forward strand.
AAAAAACTTACCGAAGCTCCAATCTTGATTGCCCTAGACTGGGACCTACCCTTTGAGCTTATGTGCGATGCAAGCGACTTTGCCATAGGTGCAGTCTTGGGGCAACGTCATGAAAAACACTTTAGGCCTATACACTATGCTAGTAAAACAATGAACGAGGCGGAATCGCATTACACCACGACGGAGAAAGAAATGTTAGCCGTGGTGTATGCCTTTGAAAAATTCCGATCTTACCTCATCTTGAACAAGAGCATAGTGTATACGGATCACTCCGCCCTAAAATATCTATTTGCAAAAAAAGATTCCAAGGCGAGATTGCTCCGGTGGGTTCTCCTCCTTCAAGAGTTCACATTCAAAGTAATTGACACAAAAGGAGCCAAGAATCTCGCGGCCGATCATCTTTCCCGATTAGAAAATCCGTATGAAAATGTGCTCGACCCAAAAGAGGTGAATGAAAAGTTTCCTCTCGAGACACTTAATATGGTGACTTCTCGTGGTGACTCAAGTACCCCGTGGTTTGCCGATTATGCAAATTACCACGCGGGGAATTTCATTGTTAAAGGGATGTCGTCCCAACAAAAGAACAAAATTTTCAAAGATGTTAAACACAACTTTTGGGACGACCCCTATTTATTCAAAATATGTGCAGATCAAATGATCCGGCGGTGTGTTGCATGCCAAGAAGCTGTTGACATCCTCACAACTTGCCATAGTGGACCCACCGAGGGACATTACGGTGCCAACTACACCGCCAAAAAAGTTTTTGACTCAGGATTTTATTGGCCCACGATTTACAAAGATGCCCATGACTTGGTCACCCGATGTGACACTTGTCAGCGTCAAGGAAAAATTTCGCAACGTGATGAAATGCCTCAAAATTCCATCCAAGTTTGCGAAATCTTTGACGTGTGGGGCATCGATTTCATGGGGCCGTTCCCGTCTTCACGAGGGAACAAATACATACTCGTGGCGGTCGATTACTTTTCGAAATGGGTTGAAGCAAAAGCGCTCTGCACCAATGACGCCCGAGTTGTTTGTAAATTCTTAAAATCTTTCTTCGCCCGATTCGGTACCCCTCGTGCTATCATTAGTTATTGCGACACCCATTTTTGCAATGACCAGTTTGCAAATGTCATGCTTAAATACGGAGTTACTCACCGTCTCTCCACCGTGTATCACCCACAAACAAGTGGGACAAGTTGAGGTATCCAATAGTGGCTTTGAACGAATTCTTGAAAAAGGACCGTAGGCGGGAGGAACCGTGCCTCTGGTCGGATAAATTGATGACGCACTTTGAGGCTTCGTAACGCTTACAAAAACACCACATCAGGTTGTATCTTACAAGCTCGTGTACGAAAAGGCATGTCATCTACCGATCGAGCTCGAGCACAAAGCATATTGGGCCTTGAAGCATGCAAACTTTGACCTTTCGACCGCGGGTGATTGTAAAGTTTTAATACACTATAAAATATATATACTAAAATAACCTTAAGAGCAATTAAGAAAATTCCCTAAGGAAAATTCACTCTCAAAACATATATATAAATATAATATATAATAATCATATTCTACTGGGAAGAATGTATCACCCGGACGTTTCCCCAACGACTTGTGCAATTGAAACCTCATTTAAGCTCGGATTATGATTTGAATGAAAGCAAAGATATTTTTATGATCTATAACTACCAACTAAAAGCAACAATGGACAATTAAAAAAAACAATTAAGCATTTAAAAAGGTAAACGGGAAACAAATAAAACGCGACAAATAAGCAAGTAAATTAAATTTAAATCCTAAAAATGCAAACTAAATTTCTAATCCTGAGATAGGACAAAAGAAAATTTTAGGAAAAAGAAAAACATTTTTTTTGATTATTTTTGAATTTATTATGAATTAAAAACTATTTAATTCTAATTAAATCCTAGAAAATAAAAAAATAGAAAATAAATAAAAATTTATATTTTTCCTAGATAAAACAAAGAAAAGGAAAATTTTAGAAAAAAAGAATTACTATTTTTGCCTTTTTAGATTTAAAGATATGATTTTTCTAAGATTTAAACTAATTAAAAACTTTAAAAATAATAAAACTATTAAAAATAAAATCCTACAATTTTTATAAAAATTACACTAGATAAAGAAAAAGTGCAAAAAATTTAGAAAATAAAAAGCCCTAATTTTTACTTTTTTATTAAACTTTGATTAAACTTATTAAAAACTAACCTAATTATTTATTAAAACTAATTAAACCAATTAAAAAAAACTAACCTAAGGCTAACGGTGCAAAGCTAAAGGGACTAACAAAGAAAATGAACTAACAGACAAAGGACTAACTAAGAAACTTAAAAATTTCAATTCCTCCCCTGAGGCCTAACCCGTTAACATGCTAAGTCCATTAAGCACTTGACTTTTAAAAAGTGCTTTTAGAAGAAACTTCTAAAGAGCAAGTTGTAGTAATAAGATGGGCTGTGATCAATATTAACAAAAGCATTATGGGATGATACACTGATAAGCTCCAAATAGAGCTTATCAATAAGCTGACCGCTGAAAGGTTGTGATTTCTTTTGGTTTTAATAATTAGCTATAAAAAGCTTATTTTAAGCTCAAAATAAAAAAGGAAAGGAGATTTGGAAAGCCTATGATGTGCATGAGCTTATTATGAAAAGAGAAAAGTGCTGAAAATTCATTTAAGCAACAAAAAGTAATGATAAAAGAAGCAAAGTCAGGAAATAAAGAAAAAGGCTTAAAATCAAATTAAGTTAAATTGCTCAAATAGCAAAGACAGCAAATGAGCGTTTACAAACTTGAAAAAACAACTTATAAGCCACAATTACCATTCATAAAATTTACACTTATAAGCTAGAAATCAAATTTAAAGAAACTAAATTTACTACCTACTGTTTTTTGGCTTTTTAGGTTTTTTAATGACTTTTAATCTAAATTATACTATAGTAAACCTACTTGGAAATGAAAATTAAGCTCTAATCTATATTTAACTATATCTAAACTATATCCTATTAAAAATTTAAAACCTAAATCCTTTAATTACTTAGCTCAAATGAAAGCCAAAAGTGACAGCAGGAACTAAGCTGTTCCTGCTGGTGCACTTTGCACAAGCACAAAACCAATAGTGCAGGTTACCTAAAGGGTAATCCTGCACTTGGACACACTCCTTTAGAGTGCAACAAACCATTGCAAGCAAAAATCTAAGCCCAAAAGGAGGTTATTATCCAATTTTCACAAACAAAATGTAAGGGTGTATGCCCACCTGGTGCAGAAGAGCAAGCAAAAAATAGTCCATAACTTTTTGAAATTTGAAACCTAAGCTTTAAAAACTGTTTTACTACTGATTATAAATGAAACCTAAGCTAACTCAAACAAAATGCCCAATTACTTTTGACTTTTTAAGGTCAAAATCTCTTAAACCAAACACCCCTTTAGGTTTTTGACAAAATTTAAAAAGTTTTTAAAATGAAAACTAATTAAGAAAACTTTACTACCAGACATTTAACAGCTTATAACATGCTTAATAAACATAAATCTACCAACTAAATTTAAGCTAATTATAGATCTAAACCAGCTAACTATTTTTTTTGGTTTTTTTAAAGCTTTTATAACAAATTATATAAAACTATGATCTAGACTAAGAGAAGCAAAAACAGATGAACTACTATGATTAATAAGCTAGGAAAGAAATCACAATTAAGCACTTAATAAGCACACTGAATAAGCAAATAAGCATGAAAGCAAATAGAAAAATATTTAATGTAGAATAAAATGATTAAATTAACAGAAATTACAAGGCACTTAGCTAAACAAGAGGACCCTAATAGGGCAGCTACAAGCTCCCTAGCTTATTAATAAGCTAGGGTAAAAATCCTTGGGAGCTCATCCAAGGCTAGCTCCCCTTCCTTAGTTTCAAAGTCCATATTGCATAGGTAAGGTTTAGATTTTAAGCTGATTTTAGGAATTTTAAGTAAATTTAAGTCTAATTGAGCTCAATTTTAGCTTATAGACTGAAAGAGCTTATATGAGCTTGTGGTGCTTTAGCTTAAGAAAAATGAGAGCTTATGAATTTTAACAAAAGAGCTTTTGAGAGATTAAAAAAACTGATTTTCATTAATATAAAAGATTGATTACAATATTTAAAAAGAATTTTAATGGTTTTACATAGGAAAATTAAGCTAAAAAGGAAAATTAAGCTAAAACATAAATCTAAAAGCTACGTGTGTGTGTGTGAAGAATGAGTCTCTATTTATAGCCTTGAAAGGAACATTCTAGGCCATGCCTTGCTATCCAAGCCTCTCTAATCATTGCCGTCCAATCAATCAATCATTAGATCATGATTTTGAGCCGTTGGATCATTTGTGGACACTAGAGGATTGCCAGCTGTCATTTCTTTGATTGTGACAGCTTGGTCGCTTTTATGTGAGTGGTTTTGAGAGCAAAACCCACTTATCCAGTGTGCTCTCTATTGTTGTCGTAGCCCTGAGCTTGAGTGAGAGCTTAAGTGAGCAATGATTTGACTGAAATAACCCTTCCATCTTGCTTAGAGCCTTTTTGAATAGACCTCCGTACCCTTCAATTTTAACTTGCCCCTTGATTTGACCATGGTAAATCATGAAGACGAAGATGAACAGTGTTCGCGCCCATTTTTAACTGAAAGGTTAAATTCAGTTGGATCTTTGGCCAATTGTCACTTCTAGTCCCTCTCTTTCTTTTCTCCCTTTCTAGTTATAAAAGGTTTTGGAAATATGCAAGTTTGGTCCCTGGAGTTTTTAGTAACAAAGGAATGGGCTTATTGATTTGGGCTTATGGGCTTAATGGGATCCGGATAGGATTTTCCTAGGGTTTTTTTTCAGGCCCCAATAAGTTCTTGGGCCCAATAAGGGGTGAGGGGTTATATTTGGACTTTTGTGAAACTTGGAGGGTGAAAATGGAATGTTTTTGGGTTTTGTCTTTTATTGGTTGACTTTTTGTTGACTGGATTTGACTGCGGGTTTGACTTTTCTAGATCCGGCTTTGATTCTTTAGCTTCTTTTTGTACTCTTCTGATTCTCGTGTCTGTGCTTGCCCGTTTTTGACTGTTTTCTTGTGATTTTTGATATATCCGTACCTGCACACACAAAACACAAATACAAGCATATTTTTGCCATTTTTGGTCTATTTTGGGTTTAATTGGGTTATTTTAGGCATGAATAGATATGTGTATTTTACACTTATCAAAATTCCCCAAACTAAACGATTGCGTATCCTCACGCAATATCACATGCCTTATAACCAAATACAACGAAACTTCCCCAAACTAAACCTTTAAAAAGTAGCAAAGAGTTTTGTTGAGAGAGCTAAGAGATCACAAGCTATAAAACACCTGAATTCCCATTTTCAAATCTTTTTATTTTTGATAATTAACTACCTAACTACAACTTATTTGTGTTGACATAATGTATTGTTTTCATTACCTCATTGGTAACTTTTAGGATCATAGAACAAAAAGCACAATTAATTCAGTGTATAAAAGATTAAACTCACAATCACCTGATTTTTCACTTTTCCCATGCTAAGCTTAAAAAAAACAAGATCATTGTCAATTACAAGTCATGACACTAACACTACTCATAAATATTAAATGTGTACTTACTTTTCCTCCCGTAAATCCTACTTTTGTATCTCAAGATTTTACTTAAGTCATATACCCGAAGGCTCTTTAAGACTTTTATTTCGATACTTATTAATTCCAAAAATAAAGCGTAACGGTTAAGAACGCAATAATTAGCTCCTAGCCCTTTTCAAAAGATCAAATGTCATCAAGATTAAAGTCCACATCGAGGCAACCAAAATTTGGCTTTTATTAGGCTACTTAAGCAAGGCACCATTCATGTCATATACCCTAAGGCTCTTTAAGACATGAATGGACCAATCTTATTTGCACCATATACCCTTAGGCTCTTTAAGGCACAAAATAAGACAAAAATTAAGCAACATTATTAAACCTCAGTCCTTTAGAAGGCTACAACATCGGCCACGCCTCCGACAAGATGTAGCAAACATATTTCGACTTCGGTAACTTCCTCGACCTTTTAGAAGGCTGTAACATCGGTTGTGAGCCGGCAAGATGCAGCAAACTTTTATCAGTCTTGGATTATTATTGAATTCTACTTATCCCATATACCCTAAGGCTCTTTAAGGAATAAGCAAAATATTTATTAATGTGATACATATAGTATGCCAAATTAAGTATTCCTGATGTGTACTCATCCTAATCACAAAGGAACTAAAGAAAACTTCTATTAACTAATTATTAACCAAAAAACCGCACAACTCTATTTATTAAACAATTATATATAAAGGTGAAACAAGCTAATGGGAGAAAAAGCCACAATTAATACATATGAGCTTGAAAGAGAACCAACTACTCTACGTTTAATGTCATGACTTATAAATAACACTATCATTTCTCGTTCTTCGCAATTTAAAATCTCTAATAAAGAGATTCGCGAATGCTTAGCCATATAAATTCCAACTCGGCATATTTAAAATCTACATGAGATTAGCACAAGTCTTCATTTACTAACGATTCAAGTCTAGCATGTTTAAAGTCTACATGAGACTAGCACAAACTATCATCATTAATTGTTAAGGGAGAAAGCTAGAACTCTACACGTTACAGAAACTTCGATTACGGGTCAAAAAATATTTTCTTATTCTTAACCAACGGAAAACCTACATTTTTGTCTTAAACACATTATTTTATTAATTTTTTTATTTTTTTTTAATTATGACAATAAGAACATAAAAATTTTAATTTTGAATTTATTTCTCGTTCTCACCTTTATTTATGCCAAAACACTTATTACATTATTTTATTTTTTTACAACATTTTTCACTTTTTTTTATGCATAAAAATTTAAAAATTTTGCTATTTTTCATATAAATCACATATTTTTGGTGGAAAAACGGGTTACGTGAGAACAACGGCTGCAGGTATAATCAAATCGATAGATCCCCCCATACTAATTTCAAGGCATAATTCAAGTATTAAGGGTTAATCGATAAGATTAGGATATGGGATTCCCTAAATGAAGCTGAGGATATGAAGCTCGAATAAATGGACAAAACCATGAGCACGAGAGTCTTCAAAATCCGGGTAATCCTAGACAAAACAACACAAACCAACAAAACACGAAACACGAGAAAGGAAAGGCAAGCCCCCTCTCATTAGTTGTTAGAAAATAGATAAGAAGATAGAAACGCTTGTTTTTATTAACCGAGTCACGAGCTTGACTCGACCCCGAATTAATTTGTCCTTGGGGAAGCAAATGAGATACCACCGGCTCTAAGTGGAGATGCCGGGGTCAAAGATCGTATCTTCACTCCCGGTGGAGCAAGATAAAAGAGAAACCTCGGGGTAGGTGAGAAATGGGAGAAAAGTACGGATGGTTAATGTGAAGGTATCGTCATCTTCAGAAAAATCAATCTCACTTCCCCTTTGGTCATTATTAAGCTCATTAAAATTATCAATTACGGGAGCATCGGGCTCAAAATGTAAGCAAATCTCAACATCCGGTGGTTCCGGAGGAGGTCGAGAAAATGACGGATCAAAATGAAATGATTCAAACTCGGGAAGCTCCAAAAGAGGGTCATTTGAATTATCAATGCTAATCAACCCCTCCTGATCGGGCTCAATCTCAAAAAGAAACGAATCATACTCGGGAAGAGAGTAATTAGCATGAGTAGTGGTACTGCCACTTCTCGTCTCTTCCGTATGATCGCTAAAAGTCTCGAATTCGGGTAAAGAATTATCCAAATGAGAAAGAGAAGTATCGGACTCCTCTAAGAACGAATCACTATCCGCGACGGGGATAGGAAATGGAGAAGGAGACTCGAGCACACGATCCGGAGTAGAGTTAACTTTCAAAGATTCGATATTAGAAATAAGACGATGTACGTTTAATAATTTCTCACGAAGAATAACGTCTTGGATTTGAAAAATATCTTCTAAATCAAACTCTTTCTCTTCTTGGTCGACATCATTCACCTCCTCGTACTCGACGTCCTCAAAATCATCATCATCACTCGAAGTACCATCATTGTTGGAATCGGATAAAATCTCAGAATTATCGTTCAAAGCATCAAAAGTAGAAGAATCATCACAAACAGGCTCATCACACGTATCGTCGGAAATACCCTCGAACTCACTTGGGATTGGGACAAGGATCTCAACACTAGACTTTATTACTTCGTCCGATTCCGTTGCCGGAATAGTGTCAAGATGCTCGTCCCCCATACTTAGAGAGTTATCGGGCTCCTCGATTGGTAAGTCGGGTGTGATTGCTTTAACCGAAGAAATTTGAGGTGTTTTATTCGAATGAAAAATGCTCTCCTTTTGAATAACTCTAAAAATTTTCAAACACGGCGTAATACGAGTTTGACGTTTAGCTGCCGGCTCTATGATATTCTTAACTTCTTGCTTTTCCTTATTGAGACTTTGAGAATTTGAATTAATCAAGAGAAGTTTAGAATTAAGAGCACTTTCAAAAAGATCATCAAAATTATCATGAATACATAAAAGCTCTTTTTGTCGACAAATTTCAAGCAAATCAAGCATTGTAGCTTCCATATTTTTCTTTTGCTCTTCACAAACTTTTGTGCCACACGTTTCTTCAATAAGTTGACGAAAGACGAAATCTGGTGAAAGTTCTTCCTCTTCTAGAGCTGCTTGCTTTTGTACAAGTAATTCTTTCTCTCTCTGAGCTGCCTGCACTTGTTCACGTAATTGTTGCTCTAGCTGAGTTACAAATAAAGCTTGTTGCTCACGTTGTTGATTCATAAAATCTTCCATCGTTTTATTAAGCTCGTTCATTGCTTCATTATCAAAGAGAGGTGTAACTTCTGGAATCTCATGAGATTGATGATTGTCAAACTGCTGCGGGGGTTGAAATTGGTCAAAACCGGAAGAATAATTGAAATTTTGATTCATCGGTTGACACTGAAAAGTCGCATGAGGGCCCCCGCAGTTCTCACAACTAAAATATTGTCGTGAAAAACTTGGTGAAGCTTGTGGAAAATTATTATCGAAGTTTTGATTGAAACACGAGTTCGGATTATAATCAAACAGAACTTGTGGTGAACAATCATATCCAAAATAAGCATCGTCTCCACATGACTCACAAATATTCGTCTCGTACCAGGGTTGTGGAGAGTAATCGGAAAAATTTTGAGAATTATCGAAATAATACGGATTACATCGTGGACAAAATGAACCGACAAATGGCTCTCCACACCCGTAGCAAGGGTGATAAAATAAAGACATGTCGAAGAATTAAACGATTAAGAGGATAAGAAGAAAGAATTAAACGGATAAGAAGATAAAGAAGAATATTTTTAGCTTTTCAAATAATACATAAAAAAATAAGAAAGTAAATATTTTTGGATTTTTGTTGTTTTTTAATTTTGTCTTGATTGACAACGCATGGCTCTTGAAGAGCATTAACAACGTTGGTATTGTCATCGGATGATTCGGAAGTATCTTGAAAGTCTTTGAAAATTCCATTTTCAACACAATACGCAAGCAAATCTTCATCGAATTTCTTTCGTAAAAATGCACATCCACGACAACTCGGACCATCAACCGGGGTTCCACATCTTGCACAACGCGGAGAAGATACGGGTTCGGGAACAAGAATCTTATCGTCAAGACTCCCTATCGAACAACATTCTTTAGTGTTCAATCTTCCACAAGTCGAGCATTCTTTAATTGCGTAACGGGGATTCAAACGATGAGACGCCAAAAGAATTAAACAATATAGAGAGATAAGAAGAAGAATTAAACAATTAAGAGGATAAGAAGAAAGAATTAAACGGATAAGAGGAAAAAGAAGAATATTTTTATGTTTTGAAAATAATACATAAGGAAATAAAAATTAAAATAAGAAAGAAAATATTTTATATATTTTTTTATTTTTTATTATTATTATTTTTTAATTTTTTATTATTATTATTATTATTATTTTTTTATAAAAGAAAATAAAATGGAAATAAAAATATTTTTGGATTTTTATATTTTATATAAGAAAAATAAAATGAAAAAGAAAATATTTTTTGGCATTTTTTTTTTATAAGACGAATAATAAACTTTCGAAGAAAAGATCTTCAGGCTCGAACACGAACATCCGTAAAATCGTTAACCTCCTCCCCGGCCAGGGCTGCCACAAAAACTTGGATCCGTCCAAATCAACACATATAAAATATATATAATATATTAATACGTACTAATGAGGAAGATAATCAACTATAGTATAGTATAGTATTACCGTCGAGTTCAAGAAATTCACTTTTAACCAAAGCGATATCTCAAAAACCTTACGGGTCGTTTCCTCGACGAGAGGTGAATGAAAATCTACGTTCAAGTTTTAATTCGAGCTTGAATAGCATAAAAGTTTTAGTTTTAAACTATTTTTTAACTAAAATTAAACTAGTATTAATTCTACGATTTAAACTACAAGATTATACTAAAATTAAGCTAAAAGATATAAATGACAAATATGCTTGCTAAGTGACGTGAAATGTTCACATTAAGTGCGGGTTTATGTTCAACAACTTAAATGACAAGTAAAATAAAATGCTTAAAAATAAATGACAAGAAAATAAATTTCATTAAAAATAAATGACGAAATGTAAATTGAAAAGACAAAACTTATGACTAAATATTTTTTAAATCTTTTTTTAAACCCGCACCTAAATTCCAAATCACTAATCACTTAACAAGCACTACTAAATCTACTCACTACTCATAATAAAAACTAATAATTTTAAAAATAAAGCTACTCTAAACATGGCATAAATCAATTAGGCAAACATAAAATAAAACTACACTAATTAATTGAAAAATGAATAGAAAATGAACCGAATTGGAGAGCCGCAATTAAACGAATACCACCCGATTTATTTAACTAAAACAACTAATCAAAGTCGGTCTAGCTAAATAAACCCGTAAGCTCCGCGCCTCATGAGTAGACCGGTACCAAATAGCACAAAGCAAATTCAAACTGTTAGAAAGATTAATTCTAATACTTCAAATCAAATTCTCAATCCACATCTACAAAGCCCAATAGAAATATTGATTCCTAGTGCCAATACTCGAATAACTCTAAAACTTAAACCTCCAAAGTCGAGTAAGTAACAACGAGATTTTTTTTATAAGCAATAACTAAAATATTAAGCTATTATGAAAAACTACGAACTCTTCGAAAACGAACATGAGCAAAATAATAAACCAACTAGCAAATCGAATAAACTATAAGTATTCAATTTCTCTAACTATCAAATAAGCATGAGCAAGAAAGAAAGATAATAAAGCCTAATAAAAAAAATGAAACTAAATAAACTTCATCAGCAACGATAAGCACTATTTAATCAATAAACTAATATGAAGAATAGATCAAGCATTTATCAACCATGTTCACCACTAAAAACACATATAAGCCAAATCGAAAAGCATTTTCTTAACCGTATAAGCTGAGCGAGATCTATACTATATAAGTCCTTTAATGATCGAATCAAAATGAGACACCAATGCAGTAGCACGAAGCAAAATCAGAAATTATAAAAGTAACAAAATAAGCCACATGAGAATAAGCACTTTTATCCAACCCAACTTCTATTAATAAGCTAAACAAGATCTTTAACAAAAAGACAATAAGCCGATAAGAGACTTTTACAAAATTTAAATAAGCAAAATTACATTTAGAAATAAGCTAAACAAATAAAATTACACTACTTTTTCTATCTAAAACAAAAACTACTCCCCTTCACGTCTGATGCATGTTCTATTTATAACAAAAAACGAGGTTGAGGGTAAATTCGTCCATTCAGGTAGCCATCCAATAAGATTTCTGGATCTGAGGGCATGATAGTCATTTTCGTCCTTAGCCAATCATTGGGTACTCATTGGCCAATCATGTGCTCTCTTTTGGTGTCACATGGATCATCAATATTAACAAGTAGATCCAACCGGTGAGAAACTTACACGTGCCCCTTTTTCGTTGCTTCCTTCTTACGCACAAATCTTCACCGTATAATTTATTTCAATTGCAAATGAAGTAAATGTTTTGCCATTGCCACGTGCTTCAATTCCATTTGCCCATTTTCAATAGTGCGGTGGCACATGTTTTTTTGGATTTAATTCTTTGCTCACGTGAGCTGACATCTCATGCATTATTTTCATATATATTTAGCCTAAGGTTTAATTAAGTTGTTGAGCTTATAATGGGTTTTTATAATAGTGGGCTGGTCCGGCCCGTTAAGTGGTTACGGGCTGGCCCAATAAAATCTGAGAGTATCCTTGGACTCATTTTCTCGCGCTCTTTTCGATTCCGTGCTTGGTTTTGTCTGCTTTTATTATTATTATTTTATTTTTTTCCTTTTTGATATCCGTACCTGCACATATACAAACACAAAAACAAGCATATATTTGCCATTTTAATTATGTTTTTGGTCTTTTGGGGTTATTTTTCATGGTAAAATATATGTATAAATTAGCGAATACCAAGAATTGCACTCCAGTCAGAATTGCAAGAGATGTCTTTGTTCTAGTTGGAAAGTTCACATTCCCTTCTGATTTTGTCATTATTGATTATGAGAGCAATCCTCGTGTCCCCCTCATCTTTGGAAGACCTTTCTTACGGACCGCTCGTGCTTTGATTGACGTTCATGGAGAAGAAATGATTCTCCATGACGTCCTTTTTTCATTTAGAGGCTTTTTCAGACAGTGACTATGCTGGGGACAATCATGATAGACGATCAACTTCAGGAGGATGTCAATATCTTGGAAGAAGACTGGTCTCTTGGCAATGCAAGAAACAAACAATTGTAGCTATCTCCTCTACAGAGGCAGAATATGTAGCAGCTGCAAGTTGTTGTGCTCAGGTACTTTGGATGCAAAATCAACTGCTTGATTATGGATTTAACTTCATGAACACTGAAATCCATATAGACAATGAGAGTACCATTTGCATTGTGAAGAATCCTGTTTTCCACTCAAAGACCAAGCATATTCAGATTCGACATCACTTCATTCGAGATTGTTATGAGCAAAGGCTCATTAATGTGGTCAAGGTTCATACTGATGACAATGTAGCAGATTTACTCACCAAAGGCTTTGACTTAGCAAGATTTAACTTTTTGGTGGTAACTATTGGGATGATGAACCCATAGCTACATTTGAGGGGAGGATACCTGAAAGTACTGTGTTCATGAAGTAAAGTACGTTTCGTATAAGGATGTTTGGAAGCTCTATTGCTACATTTAAGTGGAGGTTATGATTGATTGTTGAGAGTTTTAATGATTTGAAGAGATACTTTGCAAACTTACAGGGTTGTGATTGACAAATTTGAGTTGGAAATCTTTTTAAGTTGAAAGTACTGCTTAGCCAACTCAAAGTACTGCTTTATCTTAGAAAGTACTAGCTAGATAACTAAGATACAGTTTCTAAACTTCGTCAACGTCAAACATACGTTTATGCGCTAAAAACGAATTTACAACGGTAACTTTATAGTTATCCAGCACAACCTATAAATACTCAACTGAATTGCATTTTTCTCTCATTTTATCTCTTTTCATTCATAATTTTTTAAATTCCAACCTCCGACGCACATCAAATTCTTTTCAAATGGCAAATATTCGCACTTGTAACAAACACAACAGATTAGCTTTGTGTTAGAAGACGGCCAGAATGCAGATTTTTATCAAATAACGATTATCTCACTAGATGCTCATTAATTACTCTTTGTTTGTTGATCCTAACTTAATCGTCAGCTTCAACAATATTGGACTACGGCTTTCTCCAGGGTATCAATGATGTACCTCATATTGCCGCCATGGTTGCGGCAAAAAGGAAATTATCTCTGAAGAAACCATTCGAGCTGACCTACTCTTTGATGATGCAAATGGTGTAGATTGCTTTCCTAAACAAGTTATTTGGGACACGCTCAGAGATATTGGCTACGAGGGTAATTTAGCACAACTTACTTTCTCTAAACCTTTATTTAGCCCACAGTGGAAGTACTTGGACATGTATTTCCTTCACTGCCTAGTCCAAAGAGTACCATCATTGGGGGGGGGGGGGGGGTTGGGGGGGGGGGTTGGGGGGGTGTGGGGAAGCAATTTGTAACCACATCGCCTCTGCCTAGTAAGATTAGCCAACGAATCAAGTCAACATTTCTTGACATACTGAATGGGATGCCTATGGCATATTTCCAATGGTACCACCTTTTCATTATGTATCCTAGTTCTTTCACTGTTTTGAACAAGCATTAAGGGTAGTAGACAGACCTCAGGAATTTTATACCATCCTATTCACTTCCTTCTAAGGTTTTTCACTTTATGAGGAAGCATATCATAAGTTCTCGTGTAAGATTACACCCTTGACTCCATCCAGTTCGAGGTATAACAGCATTGGTAGCGGAGGAAGAACATAGTACTAGTCCTCATTCTAGGGCGGAAAGTTCTGCAAGGAATGCTCAAGGTACTCCTACTCAAAGTGCTGCTCAAGCTAGTCTTAGTACTGCTCAAGATACTGCTGGCACTCAAGGTACTGCTGGAGCTCAAGCTACTGATGAAATTCAAGATACTGATCCAGCTCAAGGTACTGCTGCTATACCTAAATCTCCCAATGATTATACTCCCACAGATGCGTCTCAAAACATCTGAGTGATGAGTGGACTTTTTAGATATAATATGCTTTAACAGGGAATTAAAACTCAAGAGGCAAACCCTTTCTCAAGCTAAACAGATTATCAAGCTCAAGGCCAAGCTCAAGAAACTGTCCAAATTCGTACAGCCAGTGGTCAAGCATCATGCTCTTTGGGTGGACAGTCAGAGGCATAAGAAAAGAAGTAAGAAGCAAAAGAAGCATAAAAAGAAAGTGTCTTCAGTCAAATTGGGGAGGAATAAGGAAGAAGGTACTTTGTCTGAAGAGCACTATGTTCAAGAAGAAGATACAGCAGATCCTTTCTTTGATGATATTGTTGATAAAGATGCTGCTGTTACTCCTGATTTGGAAAGAAAAAGTGATGAGACTGAAGAAATTAATATTGAGGAGAAAGAGGCTTCTAATGTAAAGAGTGGAGATACTGAAGAACTAGATTTGGAGACAATTCAAAGTACTGCTAGACAGAGTACTATTACTCCAAGGACCCTAAATTTTAGTGATGAAGCAGGCCCTTCAAGCCCAATTCGTCCAACTCAAAGTACTGAGCCTGAAGAACAGTTTAAAGTTGATGAAGTTCTTGCTGATATCTCTAGACCAAGAGGTTTAAGCATTCCTGGTCCCATACATCCTCAACCTCAACAACCATCTCAAGCTACTGACCACAGATAAAGCAAAGGATCTTGTAGAAGTAACCCAAAAAGAAGAAATATAACTCTTCAAAAATCAGAGCATTGGAGACTACAAATGAGGAGGAGGTTCTAGAAAAATTCACGCTGAATGGATGCAGAAGAAGAAAGAAAAAGGTTTGAAGAATTGAAGAAAACAAAGCCAAAGACTACTTTGAGGAAACCTACTTCTCTTGCTCAAGAAAGAAATCAAATGCTGAATTTCTTAAAAGGTCAAGGATACAAGAATTTGCAAAAGCTGAAATATCCACAGATGAAGGAATTGTATGACAAAGTTCAAGAATCTATTAAAGACTCCTTCAAAGACTTTATTCCAATGGACTCAGAGAAAGAAAGGGAGATGTTGAAGGAAAGAGAATCAAAAAGACTCTTAAGGAAAAGAAAAGCTACAATTTCTGAAGAACAGCCATCAAAGAAGCCTAAGCTGAGAGCAGAAACAATTGATGAGCTTAGAAACTATCTTAGGGTTGTAGATTTTGAAAAGAATGCACAAGATAGAGAGTCACTAGAAGGAATCTCCATGATTACAGAGCTCCAGGTTATTGATTCACCTGATGGAGAGTATCTCATCATTCACAGAGCAAATAATCACTTCAGGGCCATTAGAAAAAAAAAAAATAGGAAAGAGACCTTTATGGAGATATTGGCATATCTTATATAAGACAGGCTTTGTATCACCTATATCGAACGTTGTTCAAGACTAATTAGGAGCAAATTCCTCCAACCGAGTAGTTGATACTTCAAGGTGATCTAACCATAATTTGGGAGACGCTGAATCAAGTGATATCGACTTCTGGAAGAATCAAAAGATAGGGATATCATCGATGGAGGTTTCATGAATCTTCAGGAGTGCATACACTAGAGTTAGAAGATGGTACTATGATTCACATGCTGGCTGAAAGAAGATATCCTCTATCAAGAGAGTTGATGATAAGGATGCTAGATCATGGCATGGAAGTTGAAGATGAGAATGAGACAGCCATTACTTTGATACATCTGTTCATTTTGTGGACAACTGAAGATGGTGGAAATTCTTAAACAACTGGTATGATTTATCAAAATTTTCTTCTTATAATATATCTTATTTTGATAAAAAGATCTCACTATGAACAAGCAGTACTTTATTCAAAGTACTGCTAGTTTAAAACAAACAGTACCTTGTTGAAAGTACTGTTAGTTAAAAAGTTGTTTTTGAAATATTGTGAAGATTTTAAGTGTGCAGAAAAAGGTTAAAGCACAATATTTAAAGACACACTGGTTTTAGGATTAGTTGGTTAACCACCACACAACAAATGGTAATCAATTCACCATATCTCCACAGATAAAAGATTGAACTGTCCAAATCAAACAGTTTTGGTAAAGACATCTCAAATCTGTTGATGGTTGACAATTTACCAAAAATTGTATGGTGATCAATACACCATGGTATTGCACTGAATTATTGGCTACTCCAAAGCAAACGGCTTTTTGGTAAAGAGAACTCAAATCCGTTGATAGCTTTAATAGTTTGCTCAAAACTATATGGTCCTCAACTCACCAATGTTTATACTGAGACAGTTGACTAGTCCTGACAAAACGCTTACAGGTAAAGATTAATCAAATCCCCCACGGGGGGGGGGGGCCCCCCCCCCGTTTATGGTTGTAATGACTTACCAAAAAGTCATATAGTATTCAACACACTATGATTAATGTTCTGAGTGTGAAGTGTTTAGTTCTCACATGATTATTACCTTTTCTAGGTACCAAAGAACTGACTAGCCCAAGAGTAAATGGCTACTTGGTAAAGGCTCATAAAAACCATTTACGTTGCTGAGAAGACATGTTGCTGAGAAGAACAATCTGTTTGATGCTAAGACAAAGAGAAGTGTTTATGTTTATAACACGGGGCTACATTTCAAGATTCTCAAACAGATTGTGTACAAGATACTGCTTAAAGGACTGATGCTGAACAAGAAAGACCAACTATCAAGAAACTTGAAGTCAAGCAAGTAGATTTCAAGTTAGGGGAGGATTGTTGGGAAATGCAAGTCAAAAGGTCAAAGTACTGCTAAGCAAAAGGTCAAAGTACTGCTAAGTTGAAGATCGAAGTACTGCCTACTTAGTAAGGAAAAGTCAACGTACTGCCATGCCGTGGATAAAGGAATCTTAAAGGATTATCATTTAAACGGTTATGCTAGTAATTATCTTGTAACAGTTAATTTAGTGATTAGTATTGATTAGAGTTTATGATATACAAGGACTGTACACCTACTAGAGTTATCCTTATGGTTATAAAAGGATCTCTAGGAAGGTATTAGAATATATAGAAAAAACACGAGTTAAGAATTATTAGTATTGTATTAGGGATCTGCAATTTAGGCAGATTCAAAAGGTTTATAAAAGAAATCGTTTGAGAAACTATTGTGTGTTCTTCTTAAGTACTGCCAACTAGATTCCGCATAGTTGACAGTATATCAGTGTTTCATTAAGGAATAACGATCCTACACACTTCATGAGAAGGTTATGACGGAAGCTCATAGTTCTCCATTTACTATTCATCCAGGTTCAACCAAGATGTACAGAGATTTGAAATAGTACTTTTGGTGGAATGGCATGAAACAAGATGTAGCTACGTTTGTATCCAAATGTATGACTTGTCAGCAGGTCAAAATTGAACATCAGAGAGCTAGTGGTTTGTTACAGCCATTGGAGATTCCTATGTGGAAATGGGATGAGATTTCCATGGATTTCTTGTATCCATTTATAAATCGATGCATGTTTTCACCCAAATATTATATATATAACATTTATCACAAATCGAGTAATAGTGAGGCTATTGAAACTCATAAATCCTTTAATAAAACAATTCACATTGTTATAGATACCCAGTAAGTAAAGAGTTTGTTGACAAGCATGTATTCCCCCTCACGGGTTTATAAACATTCAAAAGATTGAAAAGCGAGGTTATGAACTCACATTGATGATGAAGAACGATCGACAGATAGGCATCTAATATGCACAACACAAACGGAAGACGAAACTGCTCGATCAAGTATTTGCGACTAATCTTAACGGCTAAGTCCTACTAGCCTAGGATAATGTATTTGTGTTCCCCGATGAATAGTCACATCAATGCGACCCGTTGATAAAGATTTCGATTCCCAAGTTGTAATAGTTTGGTGGTTGGTTAATGTTTAAAAAAAAAAAAAAATAAAAAAAAAAAAAAAAAAAAAAAAAAAAAAAAAAAAACAAATAAATAAATTGAAAAATAAAAACCCAAAGTGTGTAATATATTCCGTTATATGTTCATGTGAAAAAAAATAAAACCATTATATAACTATAAAGACAAACAATCCAAAAGATTAATGTGACGTATATAATGCCTTGAAAGTATTATATAATAAGTGTGAGCAAAATAATTAAACCAATTAGTTTGACTCGTTTTCTGAAATCACCACTTAATTAAATAGAAAGTTCTTGTATAAACGTAATCGTACGTTTTAAGATTACCAATTAAGTTAACCGATGTTTGTAAAGCCTTTTACAACAATTATTAGGTTACCCTCTAGCTGATAATTATAAAATATAAAATAATATTTTATAAGTTATATTTCGTTTCCTCGACGGGTCATGACTAAAACAGTTCATTTCCTTGTGAAAGTATAGTTTTATAAAACAATATGAGTTTTAGTAAAACGTTACTAAATATTGAAACACACACACACACACACACACACACACACACACACACACACACATATATATATATATATATATATATATATATATATATATATATTTCGTTATGACATTTTCGGTTATATAATGTTTTCCATATTCATAAAACTCGACGTTTTCCCTTAATCAATATATGATGAAATTATTCGCTTTCTAATATTTCCAATGTTTGCGCTTTCTAGTTATAATATATATGTTGCAATTGTTAACTTGTTAATATTTCAAACATTGCGTATTTAGATATAGTATATTTATATATTTTATTATATCTAAACTAAACCAAATAATAAACGTTATATTTATTTAACCAATTTAAACCACCAATTTAGTCCAGTTTTTATAATATAAAATCTCACGTTATATTTATTTGTTTATTGATTTGCTATATAAACTAAACGAACCCTCGTTGTTTCGCTAAACCAAACGCGTCCTTTGTGTCTCTCTCTCTTAAACCAAACACACCCTTATATTGTTTTCCTTATGCCAAACGCACCGTATTCAATGTTAATAACCAAAACCAAACACCCCTTAGCCGCTGTCACTATACCAAATGCACCCTTTGTTGGCTGTCACAGCCAAACACCCCTTAACTAATCAACCAAACGCCCCTTAACTGTTTATATCAAACCAAACACCCCTTAGCCGCTGTCACAGCCAAACGCACTCTAGGCTGCCCTAACCAAACGTCCTCTTATTCGACTATAACAAATCCAAACGCACCCTAGTAGTTCTTAATCCGAACCAAACACACCCTCGTGGGATTTCCATAGCCAAACGCGCCCTTTTTGTTTGCTGTCCCAAACCCAACGCACCCTTGGTGCCTTTCCCCGAACCCAAAATGCACCCTATATGTTTATGTTAAACCACAACGCATCCTAGCGGCTGTTAACCCAAACCGAACCCACTCTAATCACTGCTAAGCCCAACCGAACGCACCCTTGGCTGAGTCAACACCAACGCACCCTAAAACTATGTCACGGCCAAACGCACCCTAATCGGGTGGCTGACCCGAACAAACGCGCCCTTGTTGGTGGTTGACAGCCTACAACAACCACCCCTGAATAATAAGAAAACCCAAACGCACCTCGCTGTGTTTTTAAACAAAACAACCCGAACACCTCCCCCCACCCACTTTTGCGGCTTTCTGGCACCGATAAAACACCCCCCCTACATTCGACTATCTGTTGAGGATGTGTTGACTGGAGTAGACATGATGAATGAATGGTTATTAACTATGAAGTGTGAAAGTTATTGGATCTTAAGTGGATATGATGTAATTGAAGTTGTGATTATGTATGCAATACACGTTCACGGGATTTTACTCGTCTATGATTAAAACTGATAGATGATTAGAGGGATTTTACAAAATCACTAGATAACCGTGAATGAATGATCATTTGTTGTTAATGGTTTGTTTGATGTTTGATTAGTCCGTTAAGTCTTTGATTATGGTTTGATTTAATGATTTGTTAAGTTTGATTAAGTGTCATTTTATAGTTCAATGTCCGTTTTGTCCAAGGTGAAATTTACTTAAAATAATAAGCAAACTGCCTCCTAAGAAATGTGACCAAACCACCGCCTGTTATACTAACTCGCCGTGTATTATTTTATTCAAACCGCCGTTGGTTTATGAATACAACTCGCCGCCTTCACTTAACCAAACCGCTGGCAATAAAATATAAAGCAAACCGCTGCGAAGACTGTTTGATCAAACTGCTGCCTTGACTTACTTTACTCAAACCGCTACCAGTATTATAAAAATCAAACCGCCGTGAGTTTTTACCTTGGCAACCCGCTGTCCTTTTGATTAACTCGCCGTCTATTTTTTAGCTAACTCGCCGTGTATTATTTTATTCAAACCGTCATTGGTTTATGAATTTTGGCCATGGTAACATTTTATTTTCGTCAATCTAATAAGCAACTCGCCATGAACCTGTCAAACTGCCTTCATAAACACCAACTCGCCACTGAACACGGAAAACCGCCTGCTGTTTTATCTAATATTAAACTCAAACCGCCATTGACCTAGTCAACTCGCCTTGTACCTTTTTCCTAAATTTGTGGATCTTGTCCCCTTTCTATTCAAACCGCCACCAAGAACACCTAGGACGAATTGAGTAAAAATTCACCATTTGAGGTTTTTATCCACAAATCTAAGCTAAACCATATGTTACTAAGTGGGTATAACAAGATTAAACACACACTAACACTTGTTTCTTTGTAAATCTTCCAATATGAAGCAACTATCCACGAAGAACACTTACCTTTTAAAGCTTATAATTCGAACTTTAAGCTTGTATAACACATGAAATTTGTAACAATATTACCTTTTGATGTGTAGAACAAGTAGAGCAAGATTAACCAACAAACAAGCCAAAATCAAAAGTGAGCCGTGGCCTTTTTTAAGCCAAAATAAGCCACGAAATTTGAGGTTTTTAACCACAAATGAATCACAAATCCACCCTTGAAGCTCTGGTACTAATTGTAGGATCCCGTATAACACTTCACTTCATATAACAAACCACGAATCGACCAAGAAAAGAGATAAAGAGATAAAGGTAGTTGATCTTTTAGAGAGAGAAAGAGGAGAGAGAGTTGAGAGAGAAATTAGAGAAAGAAGAAAATAGAAATTTTTTATTAATGAACCAACTCCCTTTTCCTAGGTGGAAAAGTTATTTATATAGCCCGACACATTAAGTGACGTTCGGGATATTTGACTAGGACCCGGGCTCGGGTTTTGCTTGGGATTAAACCCGAAACATATATAATATTAGATTAACTATCGAGCCCGATTCTCGATACTTTCCTATTACAACGTTAACTAATTGATTGACCGAGACTTAAATACATAATGAACGAACTTCATGTTCAACTCAATATTTTGAGGCTAACACAAATTATGCTAATGTTTTTGGTTTTTTCACTGATTTATAGAAAATAAGAGTTAACTAAGATTCTAAATTAATTAGCAAACAAATTAAGTTTCTAACAACTATATTAAGCATTTATAAGCTAATCTAAACAGCAATAAGCAAACTATAAGTCATGATAAACTAAAATTCAAAGCTAAGCTATAAAAAGGAATTGAGAACTTACAATTGCCTTTGCTCTAAACAAGGCTTATCAAATTGCTCTTATGAGCTATCAACAAGCTCCAGCTTATCCTAGGATAAGCTGGTGGGGTCCTGGAAGCCCATCCCTTATTGGCTTCCCTTCCATAATAAGTTGTGGTACTTTTGAAGGAGGATTTGTGTCTTAATAAGCTTAGTTAAGCTTTTAAGAGCTTAACTAAGTGAATTGTAGCTTATTAGTTAAAATGACAGCTGATTGAGCTTATTTAAATAGTATAGAGAGCATGATTAAACTAGATTACTTAATAATGAAAACATGAATTGAACATTAAACTTTTATGAAAACAAACTCTTTATTTATTAATAAAACCGATTACAAAGCTGAGACAAAGGAAATTACATTGATTTTAAAACAATAAGCTGAAAAATTACATGATAAGCTAAAACTGTAAGCTACTATTTAAAACTACTCCTAGATATTAGATGCCTCTTGTGAGTGAGTGAGGAGCTCTTTATATAGGCTGAGAGAGAAGCTTCTAGGCTGATTAGGACGCTCCTCTTAGTCTTGATCCTGTCCTTTCAATCATTGCCAATCATTGGATGCTTAATCTTAGCCCTTGGATCAAAATGAGCACACGGATTGCCAAGCTGGCAATCCCACTCTTTGGGAGTGAGTGTGCTTCTTTAACACTGAATCCAATGCAAATTTCCCTTTTCTTGTGTGTTTCTTTAATAGCCCGCGTGTCATTCTTAATGGTGTCTTGGCCAATGAGAGGCTTTGGTGACGTTTTGCTTTGCTGAATAGGCACTTTGTACTAAGAATCTTCTGACCACGTCATTAATTGAAAGGGTGTGGGTTAATTATGGTTTAATTTGAGCTGGGTGAATTAGGGGAGACGGTGAACAGTAAAAACTGTTTTTCCCGCCCCCCAAATGTTATACAACTTGTGTTTGACCCGGGGATTTGAGTGAGTTGACCTGGGCTCGGGTATTGGGCCATGGGTTATGATTGGGCTCGGGCTTGGGATTTAAGGGATTTTGTTATAGCGGGTTAACGACCGTTAGTCCCTTAATGGTTAAGGACTAACGGTGTTATTGTTTTAGGATTTTTAGTGAAAATGAATTTAACAATAAGGCTCTTTTGGGTATTTTGAGGGTTTTGGCATTTTGTGGTTTGACCATTGTTGACCAAGGGTTGACTTTTGATGACCTTTTGCTTGAAACTTTCAGCTCTTGTGCACTCTATCCGTTCCCGTGTTCGTGTTTGTCCGATTTTGACCCTTTTCTTGTGATTTTTGCAATATCCGTACCTACACATTTACAAACAACAAAATACACAAATAAAAGCATATTTTTGCACATTTTAATCATTAAAAGGTCATTTTTGGTATAAAAAGGATATGTGATTTCTCACATATCAAATGGCCCAGAGCTAAACTATACTCCAATGGAAAAGCTAGTCCTGTCACTAGTTTTTGTTGCCAAGAGGTTGCAGAGGTATTTCCAAGCGTATCCTATTGCAGTTATTACTGACCAACCAATTAAACAGATAATTTCACATCCCGACGTGGCAGGAAGGTTACAAAAATGAAGCGTCATGCTGGGAGAACACAATATCACATATCGTCCAAGGAAGTCGATGAAAGGACAGATACTGGCAGACTTCCTCATAGAGAGCAAAAACGATGCGATTTCTTTGTTTTAAGCCTGTTTCTTATGTTTCTTACGTTTCTAATGTCCACGCTTTCGTATTAAGACGATTTATCAAAATATTAGATTTTCATATTTTTGACCTACTGGTGAACAGCACTTTTACTGTTCATAACAGTTTAAAAAATTATTTTTATAGATTTAGTTATCGTAAAACCCGTAAATGTCGTATTTTATTTGTTATAGCTCCGTTTTTAGCGATTCTTTCGAGCACGTCTTTGTTATTAAAAGTTCTATCATATTAATAGTGTTTTCAAAATGTTCATGTCTGAGATGAACAGTAACTTTTATAAAAATAGTTTTATAAATATATTTTTATACATTTAAGTATATAAACTCGCGTAATTCATAACTCATTCATTATTGATCGGAAAATTAAGATTCTTATTGTTTTGGATTCCTAAAAATATTTGTGATCTGAGTAAAATAATAAACTTTATATATCAGAAGTATTTTATAACTTGTTTTTATAAAATTTCTTTTATAACGCGTTTAATTAACATATAACTTGTAAACTACGTATCTTCCTCGTTATTAATCCGTTTTCCGAGTTTCTTACCTTTTTGGAATCGACATGAGACATACTATTTTATAAAAATGTTAAACCCACTGTTTTGAATTCGAATCAAAACAGCCTTTTTATATCTTTTACATAATATACACTTGTTTTTATATACTTTTCAACTTATTAAAATACCACAAGTCTTCCACAAACATTTATTTCACATGTCATACATATTATTATGTTCATTAGTTCATTCTTTGTCCAAATGTCCAAGTTAACAAGTCCTTAACAACACTTATAAATCCTAAACTTTCTTAAGTAATTTTTAATTAACTAGTTTATATATATACTTTTTACAATTAAACCAACATGATACAATACTTATATTTCCTTCATGACATGATATTTACAACCATATAACATGTGTAAGAGTATACAAAACCATGATTATAAGTACAAGTCCATTTTACATGTTTAAAAGTGTCCTAAACGGTGATTAACTACATAGAACTTATATATGCATAAAATGATAAATGTAGAGATATAAAGAGTTTTAGATGACCTTATGATGATGAAATATGATAACCCACAATATCTAAACCCTTGTTTAGATATAAAACCCTAGCTTTTACAACCAAGAAACCCTAATCCAATATGAAACCCTAATCTTGCTTCTCTTTTGATTAACCCTCTTAATCAACCAACCAAGCTTCCAAACCTTCTTGTATCACCTTAGATATGATCTTAGTTTACTTGTATAAGTGGTAAAATATGTTGTATGAATTATTTCGGTGGGTTGGTTTCTTGCCGTGGCCAAATAAGAAGAAAGGAGAGAAATGGTTTGATTTTCTTAAGTGTTTTGTGTTGTGTGTTTGATATCACTAGTATGCAAGACTTATATGTACAAGAGATAGTCAAAGTTGCTATAACAAAGACCAAAAGTCTAAGAAACCACATAGGGGGGGGGGGGGTGAGGGGGGCGGGGGGGGTGGCACAATTGGTGAAGAATTTAGGGGTGACTAGTGATGTAAATGATAGTCATGATAGAAGCTTGTTAAGCCTATACTTGCACCAATGCATAGTTAAGGTTGCATGTCTTATGTCTCCTTAGATGTAGATTAACTCATGAATTTAAGGAAGGAAGTGACTAACTAATATCTTGGATATTTTGAGTTAATACTTGTATAAAATGAAAGTATTACTTGAGCTTTTATAAGTTGTAGTCTTTTATTTAGAAGTATAACTTGAAAATGGATAAGTCTTGGATTATTTCCTTTAAGTGGGACGTCCCACTTGGTATTATGGGTAAAGTTTTATAAACTTTGAGCATTGAGAAATAATAATGGGTATTCGTTGAAGCGTAGATAAGTTGTGGTGGTTTCGCGAATGCCTAAACTTAATTTTTCGCGAAACGTAAACACTTACGTAACCAATTAAATAAAATGAACAAAGTTAATAATTATCCTCAAAATAATTACTTAACACTTTATTGATGTAAACATTTAATTGTTTGATGCCCGTTTACATTGAACGATAATTTTTAGCTTACGCGATTTAACTTAACGATTACGATTTAAAAACAAACGCGTACAATTCTAAAAATATATAGTGATTTTATTGACGTTTAAATAACCCTTAAATCACGGGGTTAGCGTGTTATAGTCCTCCCCCCGTTAAGTGAGCCTTCGTCCACAAGGCTTTTAGACGCGTGGCACTTGACGATTGGTGCGATCTTTGTGAAGAGGTGTGGATATTTCTTCCTGAATTGATCTTCGCGTTCCCATGTGAACTCAGGACCTCTTCTAGAGTTCCCTCGAACCTTGATTATTGGAATGCGGCTTTACTTCAACCGTTTAACTTCATGGTCCATGATTTCTACCGGCTCCTCGACAAATTGAAGCTTGTCATCAAAGTGAAGTTCATCTAACAGAACGGCTAAAGGTTCGTCGGCATAGCACTTTTTCAAGTTAGATACATGGAATGTATTGTGTACCCTGCTCAGCTCTTGCGGAAGCTCAAGCTTGTATGCAACGGATCCAACCTTTTCCAACACCTTGAATGGTCCAACGTACCTAGGGTTCAACTTCCCCCGTTTGCCAAAACGTACGACCCCTTTCCAAGGCGAAACTTTAAGCATAACTTTATCCCCAACCTGAAATTCCATCGGTTTACGCTTTAAATCCGCGTAACTCTTTTGTCGATCGCGAGCAGCTTGCATTCTCTGCTTGATTTGAACGATCTTCTCAGTTGTTTCTTGCACTATTTCTGGACCAGTGAGTTGAACTTCTCCAACCTCGGCCCAACAAACGGGTGAACGACACTTTCGACCGTAAAGTGCTTCAAATGGTGCAGCCTTGATGCTAGCGTGATAGCTATTGTTATATGAGAACTCGACTAATGGCAAATGGTTAACCCAACCCTTTCCAAAGTCGATTGCACAAGCACGCAACATATCCTCGAGAGTTTGAATAGTCCTCTCGCTTTGTCCGTCTGTTTGTGGATGGTACGCAGTACTCATATCCAGACTAGTACCCAAAGCATTCTGAAGTGACCTCCAGAAATTTGATGCGAACCTAGGGTCACGATCACAAATAATCGAGAGAGGTATTCCATGCCTCGTGACCACCTCCTTTAGGTACATTCTTGCAAGTTTATCCATCGGATCAGTCTCTCTCATCGGTACAAAGATTGCGGACTTAGTGAGTCGGTCAACAATCACCCAAATGGTGTCGTAGCCTTGTGACGACTTAGGAAGCTTCGTGACAAAATCCATAGTGATATTGTCCCACTTCCATTGAGGTATATCAGGTTGTACCAACAATCCTGATGGCCTTTGATGTTCAGCCTTGACCTTAGCACATGTCAAACACTTGCTAACATAGGTGGCGATGTTTGCCTTCATATTGGGCCACCAATATAGCTTCTTCATGTCTTGGTACATCTTTTCAGAACCCGGATGGATAGAATACTTTGACTTGTGGGACTCGTGCATGATCACAGTCCTCAAATCACCATAGCATGGCAACCAACTCCTAGCGTTGAAGCATAGAGTTCCATCCACATGGGGTTCTAACTTTTCCATTCTAAATTCTCTGGATCCTTAGAATTTTCAACCAACATACCTCCAACATCTTTGTTCTTGATGTTCTCTGGTTTTCGTGCTTCAGTTTGAGCATCCAAAATTTGTTTGGGAAGATTCAAACCTATAGCATGACTAAGGCTTGAACCCTTAATGGTGGCTCTCGTTCCTTCTTGCTCAAGGCGTCAACGACAACAGTTGCTTTCCATGGGTGATAACGAATCTCGCAATCGTAATCACTAAGCAATTCTAACCAACGACGCTGCCTCATATTCAGCTCCTTTTGATTAAGAATGTGTTGTAGACTCATGTGATCCGTGAACACCGTACACTTGGTTCCGTACAAATAATATCTCCAAAGTTTCAAAGAAAACACTACCGCTCCAAGTTCCAAATCATGAGTGATAAGTGTAAAATACACATATTCATTTATGCTTAAAAACAACCCAATTAAACCCAAAACAGACCAAAAATGGAAAAAATATGCTTGTATTTGTGTTTTGTGTGTGCATGTACGAATATATCAAAAATCACAAGAAAACAGTCAAAAACGAGCAAGCACGGACACGAGAATCAGAAGAGTACAAAAAGAACTAATCTGTGACACCCCACCTCATAGATTACAGCTCTCTACTTAGATATTCTAGAATATGTGCTAGAGATGCTCCGTAGACCTCTTGTGATACATGAACACCGTAATTACTCCTAGGTTCCGTACAATATAGCCTCACATCAGTCCCAGCAGGCGCTCCATAGCACTAACAATACTACGCTCCAAGTATCCACTCCAATAAAGAAAGACACTGCCAGTCGTCTTGAGAGTCTTATTTCTCACTGACCTATTCTCTCCACTCCCGCCGTTGGCCGACGAGGCAAACTAGTAGCATCCACTTCTGTCTTTGCTTCAACACAGCGCCCAAATATCTTGATCATACTCGCATCGCAGTCCGATATACAAGTATAATTGTCTTTCGCTTCTTTTTTTTCCTCATGGTAATCCAGATATTTGGAATTGTTATGTAACTAGACAGACACTGTCTTGTCGCTCTCACAAAATTGGAACGTCTGCTTTGTCTCGCGTAGACTAGCTGTCACCTCCCAATATCCAAACTTGAACCCTATATTTTGGGTGAGGCACTTGGTCAGTGGTAGAGAGTTTGGCAATCATCTCCTAACTCAGCCATTCGCATGAATTTCGATTATCATCCCACCCAGATTAGACCTAAATTTGACAGAATCTCTTTGGTGATTAGGAGTTGCCGAATCTTTACTTGGATATACGATCTTGGAATGGGTCCACTCCGTGAATTTACCCTGGCTAGTCATCATTCGTGACCGAGGCAATGTACTTCTAGGAATCCAAAATTCCCAACTTGGAAATGTCCTGGCTACAAATCTCATTTATGAAGCACTACTCTATGTCGTAACTTATTACGCCGCTACCCTCTTCACGCGCGATTTCTTAGACTCTGAATATTACGATCTCTCTATCAGAGATCCATCTACAATCTACAGTACTCAATTCTTGATCTCTACTCACACTCTCTTGGTTTGCACACCTACGATTCATAATGGGCATCCATGTATACGGCTAGGGTGAGTTTGTGCCACTCACCACAATGCCACTCACTTGAAATTACATAACTCGGCCGTAACAGGCTTCTAAAAGCGGTCTTCGGAATGTCTTCTTCTAGAACCACTCAGCCTTGGTGATAACCCGACCACTTAGGTTCGATCTTCGAGTAGAACTGGACCCTTGAACGCCTGATCAGATTTAAATCATCATAATTTAGGGTGCGGTATAAAGGTTCTTCACCGCCCTCACACGTTTATTCAATTCTCGGTAAATCAATGCAATTCGAAACGATCTGTCCTTTTCTTGAAAAACAAGACCGGAGCTCCCTGGCGATGAGGAACTAGGTCTTATAAGCCTTTGTCACATTGTTCTTTTAGTTGCTAACGATAACTCTTATCATTTCAGAGGTGCCATTTCGATAATGCTGCTCGAGCTAGCGAGTGCAACACCAAGGTATAAATCAGAATTTGAAAATTCCCAATTGTCCGTGGTCGAGGAAGACCCCAGCAAGGCCTTAGGGAATACATCAGATAATCCTGGACGTTTGGTACGTCACTCAATTCGCTTCTTCTCTAACTTGTCTTCCGTTCCACTTTTAATTAACGTTGCCAAAAAGACTGGACATCCTTTTATCATGTTTATTCTTACTGTTTTAGTGTACGACGATAATGTGAGTCGAGCCTCGTGTCCCTGGTATGCTTATGTCACCGCATGAACAAATTAATGTTTCCATTTCCCCAGGGGAACGACGATCTTCTGATGCAACAATGATGCCTTGGGTCTTTACAACCAATCCATACCAATTATAGGTCGAAACTCCAAGTTTCTAGGCGGATTAATGTTATGTTGAATGGGTGGTTTCATGATTAATTTAAATATACAACCCCTATGGATAGTGTTAACCCATATTTCCCGTCGGACTAGTTCTACGTTCATAATAGTCGATCTAACTGCAGTTGGTGTATATCCATTTGGGAGCTAATGTCGAGTGAATACAAAACTTCTTCGGCACAGTATCAAATAAGAAAGACGCATAGTGGTTGCTTAGAAGAACGTAACCTGTCACAAGTTGGAGTTGGGTTTGTCCCCTGCAATGCCTACCGCTATACACTTGGCTAGAGCATTTGCCACTCAAATTGGTTACTCGATTGTTGTTGTTCTTCAGCTTTGGACATTCCCTCTTTAAAATGTCCCAAGAACTCCACCTTATAACAAGTAGGTTCTATTTGGCTCAGGAACCCATTGCCCTTCTGGTTGTTTAGCATTGTTGGCATTGCCGTTACTCCTACAATTACAGGCAAAATAACACTTTGTTGCATTTGTGGCATTTAGGAGCCACACGGTCCATGTGATGATAATGGCCATTTTGAGCATAGGGCGGCCCCCCCCCCCCCCCCCCCCGGGGTTTAGATCCCCCGTATGGCTTTTTCTCACTAGATCCTGCCAGTGTAGGCCCGACCAGTGTTCTACCTCTTGTTTTGTTGTTGTTGTTGTTGGTTCTGAGTGTTCCTTGAGGTGTCCTCAAACTTCCTTTTACTCTCTGTCTGGCGTTCAGCAAAAGTGCGGATTCTCTTATCCATCACTTCGATTGCTATTTCAGTTGCCTCTTGCATTGTCTTAGGCTTGGATGCTATTCAATTCGTGGATCTTGTCGGGTATGCCACCGTAAATATTTCTTAATCTTCGTTAGATTCTTCGGACGGGTCAACTTTCTACACACAGCCATAAGTGACACATGTTCCTGAAAACGTTGGTTGTACCCTATCACTCCGAGTACCTTTTCACTTTCAATTCCACAGTTCGACTTCGAGTTTATTTATCTCGGTCCTTAGCGCTCACAGTTATGTCAGTCATTGTCTTCTTCAGTTTCAGTCCAGTCATTGCATAAGCTATGTATTTTCCAACAGTCTACTAACGTGGATGCTCACCACGTTAGGTGCATTTCCCGGAAGAAGTCAAGTGGAGAACTTGATTTGGTTTTCCACAGAACAGTTGCTTGTTGAACACAATTTTCTATTTTCTACACCCATTAAGTCAATTCGACAACTCCTTACTTGCTTTTGATATTTAGTGGTTGGCACTTAATGAAGTCTGGGTAAGTGACTCCAAGAGTGGCCGCTCGTCTTCTCCTAGCACGTGTTCCTGAATTCGTGGCTGTCGACGCCATCGTTGTTTGCATTCTCGTGCTGCCATAAAATTGGGCCAGTAAACGCATTGGTCAATCATAGCCTAATGAATGAAGTTGGGCATTAGTGACTGTGGAGGGATGTTGGTCGGCGGCTGTTGCGGCACCGGTGTTGTTTCTGGTTAACCTCTGTGGTCATTCTCTTTGGTGCAATTTTCTTCCAAATTACAGTAAATATATACCCGTTAGATTTCATTAATAAAATCATAACCATGACATGACTATACCAATAAGGTTAAATGAGTTCACATTCAACACATGAAATGCTCAAGAATTAAAATTAACAATGGTGTAGCTAAATCGACATTCATTCATAAATAAATTTGATTACAGAACATGACATAATACCACACATTCCATATATAATTGGAAAAAGGTACATGATTGGTTCAGATTACAAATGATCACAACGTTTAGTTTAACATGATAATATGAATAAATACACCTAAAGCCATACTAGCCGGAGAGTTTCCCGTAATACTTGTAGGCTGTTACAAAACTAAATTTGTCATTACAGGATCTAGGAACTGCTACCAGCCTCCTCTAGGCATCTGGCTGTGCAGGACTTTAGAGGGGTCATGCTGTTCTATAGAACTCTGTCATCTGAGTCTGAAGTCTCTTCAGCAGCTTCAGTGCCTATTTGAGGTGCTTTATGCCTCCTGCGATTCTGCGAAAGCATCTCTTTATTAACCGCTAGCTTTTGTGGTTCACTGCCTGTAGCTCTATAATCACTGACTGCTGAGCTAACTTGTGGTGGTACGTGGGACCATAACCTTGCTCGCGCAAAGTGTCACTTCCTCGTCCATGGATTGTCACACAAGCCTCATAGAGTCTCCTCGGCCTCAGCCTCCTTAATGCCTAGCAGTAACGAGCATGTGCACGGACTATCCTATTAAGCATGGTTGAGCGACCACCATAAGTTGATTCGCTCAGTGTAAAACCACCCAAAAAATGTGTCGCAGCGGATAGTGTGTATGGGGGGTTACTTCATAATACACATCGCTAGATACAAGAGTACGGACTCTCAACATGTGTTGTTGGATAATCTATAACGTTTGATTTCATTGAAATTGAATATAATATGTGTCCCATAATTTGAATCACAATGAAAAGCTTAAAAAAGCGTTACAACGAGATTTGATCATTTGTATATAAGTAGTAATCCATGAATGTAATCTTGTCATTATAGACTCCAATGACACATAATTGTAAGTAAGCATCTATTCACTGGAGAAAAAAACATGCTTAAAAAGGTTAACCATAAAAGTTGGTGACTTCAGTAGTTTGTTTAAGTTATATGTTTGAACCAAGGTTTCTGTACAAATATGTATGACCGTTTAAATCCTTAAATGTTCTTCCAAAACTTATGTATGATTTTTAGAAAATCAAGAATTTTAAAGCATGCATGACCATTTAAATCTCCAAATAGTCACCAAAACGTATGTATAGTTGAACCACATTTGTTCAAAGTATGTATTGCCACTTTTATTAAGACATCGCGAAGTATTCATGTATATCTATTGTTGGCCGTATTAGACCCATCCAATCGTAATCGAATGTACTATATCGTTCTAACGTTTGTTTTACCAGTGATAGCTATCACTCGAACGGGATTGTCAAATTACCGACATAGATCTATTTTTTAAACATTCGCGTAGACAAACATGCTATATAGTTTCGTTTGCCCAGTGATAGCTAATCACCCAAACGGGGATTCACACCCGAATAGATCTTTTCATAAATTATCGGCTCTCCTCAAGTAATTTACAGTTCATGAAAGCTGTACGTAGACTTGGTATGTACACATCAAGGTGTCCCTCAAGAACACCCAGGTATGATTTAAGAATATGTAATCCCAGTTACCGATGTCCCTCCATAACACTCCGAGGCAGTAATGTCAAGAATTTGTACCCTCGTTTCCGGTATCCTCATCAAGAACACCCGTGGCAGTATGTAAAGAAAAAAATATGTACTCCCGATTACAGGTGTCCCTCCAAGGATACTATACGTGGCAGTAATGTGATTGTTATCACGTTTCATCCGCTTAGCTAATACGTATTCATTTCAAAAGTAAAGTATGCATTCGTGACCAAAAAATGTAGTTCAAGTACATGTATCCCATTATCGAGCTATGTAAATAGAATGTTAACCAATTTGAAATTCAAACCATGAAATGCATTTGCAACAAAGCATGTCTACCCCCAAAAATATATGTAAAACAAGTATAACATGGGGCTCATAAACTCTCATTGATGTTGGTATAAATCAAATTTGACAGATAGGCACTAATATGTCTCACAAGAATGGATGACGAAGCGGCCGATCGAGATGTTTGCAACTAATATATGGCTAAGTCCCACACTAGCCTAGGTTAATGTATTTGGATTTCCCGATGAATGGTAACATCAACGCGACACGTTGATAAAGATTTAGATTTTCAAGTTGTAATAGTTTGGTGGTTGGTTAAATAAATAAATTGAAAAGTGAACGCAAAGTATGTAATATTTTGTATATGTTACAATAAAAATATAAACCCTTATTTAACTCATACCGTTGAAATATATAAACATGACAAACAATCCAAAGATAATGTGGACGTATATAATGCTTTGCAAGTTTTATATAATAAGTGTGAGTAAAATATTAATCCAAAATTTCAGACACAAATTTAGTTATAAGAAGTCTTCGCATAAAAATTAGACTCCACGTCTTAAGTGTAATGAATTAAACAACGGTGCTTGTAAAAGCTGTTACAAAAGTTATGTTTTTACCGCTCGTCAGGAATTTTATAAAATATATCATTTTAATTAATCCTTTCGTCATATTGAAGGATGTAGCTAAAATCATTGTTCTCATTTGTAAAGTATAATTATTTTTCGTTGTAGAGTTATTGTACAGTTATAATTTAATATATCGTTAAAATATAACTTGTCTATATTTTACCGAGGTTTGTAAAATAATAGAGGTTTAGTAAAAACATTACTCACATATAGAAATTGTATAATAAATTTCGTCATGATCTTCTTTCTGGTTTATTTAACGAGTTTACATATTTATAAAATCTATGTTTTTAAATTCCAATCAACTCGCGGTGTTTTAAATATCTATGTATATATTCTATTATCAACTAAAACAATCAGTAATGAAGATCACTTTTATTTATCATTAACCACCATATAAGTCTTTCGAATTTATTATTTATAAATCTCGTGTTATATTTATTTGTCAATTGCATTAACAACTAACAACTTGTTGGTTTTGTGCTAAACAACGCACCCTTGTTGCAAATTGCCCAAACCCAAACACCCATGCTGTTCCCCAAACACCTTGTTAGGTCTTCTCTATACCAATCGCTCCCCTTTATAGTTTTCTGCTCACCCAAACGCCCCTTTTGGGGTTTCCTGCTCACCCAAACACCCCTTTTTGGGTGTTTCTGCCAACCTAAACACCCCCCTTTGGGTGTTTCTGCACAACCAAACGCACCCTAATCTGGTAAACCCAGATCCAAACGCACCCTTATGTATTTCTATATCAACCAAACGCACCCTAGTTGTTTTTCTACTAACCCCAAACGCACCTTGGCTGATAAACCCATAACCAAACGCACCCTAATCGTTATAACAAAACCAAACGCACCCGTGTGTTGTTATACGTTAAACCAAACACACCCTACTTGTTTTCTAACTAAATCAAACGCACCCTATGGCAGTGGTGACTGCCAAACGCACCCTTATGGTGGTGGCAGCCAACCAACGCACCCTTGGTGCTAATATAACAACCAAACGGACCCCTCTTGGGTCGTGACTACCACCCAACGCACCCCTTGGTGCTATGAACAAAACCAACGCACCCTTTTCTTGTGACAAACCCAAATCAAACGCACCCCTTTGTGGGTTGTGGCTGCCAACGCACCCTTTTCTTGTAGTAAAACAGAACCAACGCACCCTTGGTGCTGTTAACGAAACCAAACGCACCCTCGTGGGTGGCAGAGACAACCCAAACGCACTCTGTTGGGTGGTTTACCAGCGAACCAAACGCACCCTCTTATGGTGCCATTAAACCCACGCACCCTTTATGGGTCGTGGTAGTGATGATGACGGTAGTGGTGTAGGGACAAAGGTGGAGCGGCGGTTGAGTGGTGGTGATGGCGTGGAGGCGAGTGGCATAGTGGATTGGATAGATCGGGTGATGAGAAACAATTTTGGTTTTCGGGACGAAAAAACTCGCGGAAAATGTTTTCCGCTGCTGACGCGGCGGCGGGCGGTGGGCGGAATAGGGAGGGGGTGTGTGTGTGTTGTTATATGTTTTAAATGAAAAAAAATATAAAACTTTTATATATATTAAAAGTTTTAAGAAAAGTGACAAGTATTAATAAGTTTAGGGTGAAATTTATAAATATTTCACAGGGACCAAAAGTGTAACTTTTGAGTATTATTTTGTAAAATAGTCGCTCGGGACTCGTTTGAGCGACTTAACGGGTGATTCGAGTCACGAAACTTGCGCCATTGTTTTCCAAATCATTTTTCTAATAAAAATGAGTATTCACTCGACTAATTTTCGTAAACGTTTTATAAAATTTATTTAAAACGTTTATTATTTATTTTGTATATTACTGATAAACTTTGTCCGGAAAATAAAAATGAATTTTAACCCGAATATTCGCGTTTTTTAACAAACGCTTTTAATTAAAATGCTAAGTAATTTATTAAATAGTTCTATTTAATAAACGGTGATAATTAAATATAATTTAATTATTTTCAGCGTCGGAACGCGTTAGTTTCATTTTTAAAACTTTGCGAGGCTGTTTTAGCCCTTTTCTGCTCGTTTTCTAGTCTCGGATAAAACTGAAAAGTTGTCCGAAATATCGTTTTACATCAAATTGTTTTAGAGTTCGAGTTGTGAAAACGTAATTTAGTGGTTCGTTTTTGATACGTCAGCTTAGAAATAACATATGTCTTTTTCGTTTTCAAGTCGAGTAAGTTAAAAATAACTTTGCACATGAGAGATGTAATAATAAATATGATTTATTATTTAAAATATGTTCCGAAAATTTTACCGGTTACGCGGTAATTGCTTTTATGTGACAATAAAAGACCAAAAGTCAAGTCGGGCCAAAAAAGTCAAAGGGTAAAATAGTCATTTAGATTTTTCGAAAATTGCCGGATGTTACACAAGATTCGAAAAAGAAGGGTATGATAGAAAATACTAACAGAAATGATCTATGAGAGGTCACGAGTAGCGCAACAGCAAACACGTCTGATCAAAACCTTCACTTAGGGTTTCAATCAGATTCAACCCAAAAACTCAAACCTTAATTATGAAAATTAGGGTTTTTCTTAATTACTTGTTCCAACCGCTTCACGTTCACCAGAGGGTACCCAAACCGATGCTATTTCACACACGATCAACAAATTCTTGGATTTCACAAAACCCCTAAAGTTTAGGGTTTCACGAAATATATAATTCGAAGTAGAATCAAAGCCTTAAGCTCTTGATACCATGTGAGAAATTAATATCAAAACAACTGATAATAACAGCGGTAATAAAGGAACAAGTCAGCATGATTATTATTACTGATAATTAATCAGGAAGAATACACAATGTTTACGAGGTGTTGATATTAAGATGTCAAACCTTAATATCAAACTTTTACAAAAGCTAAGAAAGGTCTGCACAAGCAGAATGTGAACTTGGGTTTTTAAGAAAAAGAGTCAAGTATTGTGTCTGTTTTGTTGTATCAAACCCTAATGACATAGCATGTAATTATAAAGCAATATCTTTCGAGGGAGCCCACAACTTGTTAGACTTCTCACTTTTGCCACATAACTTCTCCATAGCAGACTACACTTTTATCTTCTCTTTATTCCATAAAGCACCCTAAGAAAGGCTTAACAAATAATGAAAGATAAGCAGATTAAAGACCATATTTCAACAGCAATCATAATCCATTCACAAAATAAGGATTTCTTGAAAAACATCTTTTAAAAAAATCATCAAAGTTTGAAAAATTCAAGTGTGAAAAATAGCAAAAAGTAACAAATCTTGAATAAGTCCTTTAATTAGACATTTATTCGAGTGGGAATTATGAAATTCTTGATTTTTAAAATCTTCTCGAGAATATTCAAAATTGAAAAATTAACTATCTCTCGATAAGTTCTTTAAGTTGATATCTTATTGAGGGGAGTTTGTTAGGCTATCATTTCATTACCAAAACACATAAACAAAGCAAAATCTTAGAGAGAGAAAGAACTAGAGAGAGAAAGAGTAAAAAGGAAAATGGAAGGCTTTCATTAGCTAGGGGAAAAGAGAACCAACACCCTTCTAACATGCTAGGAGGGTAGTATTTATATTAAAAGCAACTTGGACCCTTATTGGGTCGTTTGGACCTTCTTTTGGGCCGAACTTAGTACAAATGGGCTTAAAGCCCAACACTTAGGCCTAATTAGCTTAAATGAATTCTCGTAAACTATATTTTCCTATGCAAGGCTCAGGAATATACAATGACCGTCACTTTACATAAAAACACGGCTAACAATCTCCCCCTAAGAGGTGGTCATTGAACTTATGGCTTCATGACTTGTGACGTCTTGAATCTTGGAGCCTTATGTTCTTGGGAATTCTTTTGATGTTCCTTTTTCATGCTTGTGATCTTGGATCTTGATCTTTGACTTGATATCTCCTAACTTAATCTTGATATCTTGGTTTTTAGCCTTGACTTTATCTTGACTTTTGAGATCTTTAAATCTTTATCCTTAAATCTTTTGCCTCCTTGCGTTCTCGTGTCTTTACCCTCATGCTCATTGTCTTGAAAGCTTGCTAACAATCTCCCTCAACATTTATCTTTGGCATGATTACTTATACCACATGATGGATGAAATATCACTTGATCCACATAAAAGATATTACATTATCATTGTAGGGCAATCTTGTCAATGATGTTCTTTTGAGGAAGTGTTTGTACATCAGAGTTTGCGGAAGACTTTGAATCATGTACTTGAGCTTTCATCATGAATTTAACTCTGTCGATGGATCATGAGCATAAGGTCATGAATCTTGACTCAGCTGGAATAAAGTTGTAACGCCGTCACTTATACCTGAAAATTGATGTTAGTGATAAACGGCAGATATAGATGAATATGGCTTTGTCATTCATCTTAAGTCTTAATAACATCATTCGGTACGTCCCTAAATCGTAAAGTCGAGGTAATCCTTTTGAAACTATTAATATGAGCATGGGGATTTTCCCTCTCATATCCGTGAAACGAGTTAGCTTGAACTAGTTGTAACAAATTCGTTTTAATCTCGAAATGATCCGCATTAATTTCTGGTTAAACGATAGCTTCTCCATACCCTTCCGTGGGTGCACGNGGATGATTAGCTAGATTGTGTGTGCGTTTTCTTGGTTAGTTTAGATCAAAAGTTTGGTTTTTGAAGGTTTATGGTCTTATTCTTGACACTCTTTGATTCTCACGTTTGTGATGTTAAAGTTAGTGTTTTTATAGTTGTTATAGCCTTCTAGGATCAAGTTGTGCAAAAGAAACCAAGCAAAAACGTTCAAAAGGGTGATTTTTAGGTGTTTTTAGGTGAAAAAGTTCGTATTTTCTTGACTGCGTTTTGTCTCACTGGCATATTCTTGGTTGCGTTTTGCTTCTTGCGTTTTGTCATTTTGTAAAGGACAACTGTACTGCGTTTTTTCTTATTAGGAGCTGCGTTTTGTCTCTTGCGTTTTGCTTCTTACGTTTTGGTTCTGCGGTTTGGTTCTGCGTTTTGACTAATTGAAGACCTTTCTTGCGTTTTGCCTAAGAGAGACTCTGCCCATTTCAAAACTTGATTGCGTTTTGTCTCAAGATTGGATTGCGTTTTGTCTCAAGATTGGATTGCGTTTTGTCTCTAGACTTGATTGCGTTTTGTCTCAAGACTTCCTGCGTTTTGTCTCAAGACTTGATTGCGTTTTGTCTCAAGACTTCTTGCGTTTTGTCTCAAGACTTGATTGCGTTTTGTCTCAAGATTTCCTGCGTTTTGTCTACTTTTAAAGACATTCTCTGCGTTTTGGTAGAAAGAAACTCTGCCAAAAAATTTCTTCATTACATTAACTCATTTCAACCAAACCAAATCACAATTAAACAACATATCACCTAATCCAACAAACAATCATCACTTTTAACATACAATTACTAATCATTGTTCGACCAAATTAATCATTTCACAATCAATTAAAGTGGCTAATCTTTCGGAAGACATCCAATGTGCCGGTTCCGATACCCGACCACCTATGCTTGATAGGACTGACTTTGCATCATGGTAACAACGCATTCGTCTATATTGTCGAGGTAAAGAGAATGGTGTGAATATCCTAAAGTCGATTGATGAAGGACCATTTTAGATGAGAACTTTTCAGGAAACTCTTGCAGAAGGGAATGAAGGTGCCTTACATCTAGGTCCACAATGACCTCGAGTCTATTCTGACCTGTCACCTGAAGATAAGGAATGGTACAATGCTGACATTCGGGAAACAAACATCCTACTTCAAGGGTTGCCAAAAGATATCTACTCTCTTATCAATCATTACACTAATGCAAAGGACATATGGGATAATGTGAAGATGCTCCTGGAAGGTTCGGAATTAACAAAAGAAGATCGTGAATCACAACTGTATGATGACTTTAAACACTTTCGTTGGCACAAAGGAGAGACTATTCATGATTACTATGTTCGGTTTGCCAAACTCATCAACGACGTACGTAACATCAAGATGACCATGTCCAAAATGCAGTTGAATTCTAAGTTTGTTAATAACATGTTGCCATAATGGGGTAGATTTATAACAGAAGTGAAACTCAACAGAGGTTTGAGGGACTCCAACTATGATCAATTGTATGCGTATCTAAAGCAGCATGAGGCATATGCCAATGAAAACAAAATGATGTTGGAACAATTCACTGAACCGAATGTTGATCCTCTCGCCTTGATGTCTAATGTTTCACATCAGTAGTACAATTCACAATCATCTACAAATCCATCATCTACATATGTTCCACCATACTTTGCTGACAACTCTCAACTTAATTCAAGACTCTCTCCAACGAACAACTTAATTAAGAACTTAACCAACACACTTGCCCTACTCACCCAATCATACAAAACATACCTTCCTCAAACAAATAATCAACTCAGAACTTCATCAAATCCTAGGAACCAAGCCACAGTTCAAAACGACAAGGTTGTTGTTCAGAATGATCAGGGTCGATAGAATAGAGGACAGGGGAACAATGCACGAGGTGCAGGTGTAGTTGGTTATGGGGGAGCACATAACAAAGTTGGGAATGCCAATTCAGGTCAAGCAAGGCAGGTTAAGTGCTACAACTGCAATAGTATAGGCCACATAGCAAGGAACTGCCTTGCTTGACCTGAATTAGCATTCCCAACCTGAATTAGCACTCAACCCAAGCGTCCACAGAACTCTGAATACTTCAAAGACAAGATGTTGCTGATGCAAGCTCAGGAGAACGGGGTGGCATTAGATGAAGAGCAGTTATTGTTTATTGCAGGTGGACAAGACAACGCTATTGATGAAGATATGGATGAGCAACCTATTCGGGACTTAGCACTCAATGTGGATAATGTGTTTCAAGCTGATGACTGTAATGCTTTTGATTCTGATGTTGATAAGGCTCCCACGACATAGACTATGTTCATGGCTAATCTATCATCCACAGATTTTGTTTATGATGAAGCTGGTCCATTTTATGATTCGAACATTCTACCTTAGGTACACAACCATGATCACTATCAGGATGCTATTTGTGAACATCATGAAGAACACGAGATGCATGACGATGTACAACCAAACTACGTTGTTGATTCACATGCTAATTATACGAGTGATAGTAATATGATTCCGTATGATAAGTATGTAAAGGACAACGCAGTGCCATTTGTACAAAGTAATGTATCTTCTGTTCCAAATGATGCATACATGATGATATTTAATGATATGCATGAACCACATGCCCAATCTGTCTCTGACACAACACGGAACACAATAGTTGATAATTCATTAACTGCTGAACTTGCAACATATAAGTAACAAGTTGAACTATATGAAAGACGGGCCAGGTTTGAATTAACGGAAAGAGAACAAAAGATTGATGAACAATTAAGAATAGTTATCACTAACCGTAATATTAAGGAAGAAAATTTGAAAAAGGAACTTCATTCGGTAAAAATGCAACTTGCTTCTACTATCAACCATTACAAGTCAATGGTAGAAGAAGTTACGTCTTTGAAAAAGGATTTTAAACAGAAAGAAAACAAATACCTTGAATAATTTTTGGACATGAAAGCTTTGAAAGAAAAGGTCGAGGATAAATTATA
Organism: Tanacetum coccineum; assembly: GCA_026074375.1. Taxonomy (NCBI): domain Eukaryota; kingdom Viridiplantae; phylum Streptophyta; class Magnoliopsida; order Asterales; family Asteraceae; genus Tanacetum; species Tanacetum coccineum. The sequence goes on from BQNB010024252.1 coordinate 59,458, forward strand.
CAAACAAGACAAGTCTCTTCAAACTGATCACATGTTGTGTAACCAAAGCCCTATTATAATGAACAGAATAAGATAGCTATTGGGTACAAGAACCTTTTATACCTCACCCATGCAAAGCAAGTTCAGCCTGCTCTATATAATGGTTATGAAATTATCAAAAACAATCATGTCTCGGCTTTAGTGCACAACACAGAGGATACCCTAGAGATAGCTGAAATCACTAGGAGGAAAATGAATTACAAAATAAAAGACCCTGAGTGTGTGAATCATAAGGTTAAGATTGCACCACCTGATTACTCGAAAGAGAATTATTTAGCGACCTTCACACCACAGAAGCAATTAACCCCTGAGCAAATATTTTGGTCTCAAGATCTCATCAAGATGAAAGAAGAAGCTCTCAAAAAGCATACCACCGCCTCAAGAACAATCAAAGCATTGACGGCGTATCCGCCAAATACACCTACAATGCTTATCCCCAGGGTGCTTCCAACAAATATTATACAACTTTTTTTGGAATTTGAAAAAACTTGTAAAAAGAGAATTACACCAACATGGCTCATTGAAGGGGAAAGGGATTTTGAACAAACCAAGGAATGTTACCTCATCGAGGTCATCCTATTTTTAAAAACACTTAAAGAACATTTTGAGGGAATTCAAAAGGCTTTAACTAAAGAAATTAAAGAAATGAAAGACATTTTTGAAGAGTTAAAAGCTGAAGTTGACCAAAATGTTATAAATAGGAAACATGATGAGATTTAGTGGAAAAATCTTCTTATTGCAAATGATAATTTAATTCCTGATTCCTTGTCCAAAGAAGTGTTTTATATTGCAACGAATTCTGAGCTTACTGTATCTAGATTTACTGAAATGCATGAAGCCTACACCATTGTTCAAACACGTTGTCTGGAACTTAAAGCAGAGCTTTCTAAATTACGAGATAAGGTTCAAAAAGATGATCATACTGAATTAGTAAAACGTTTTTCCAATCTTGAGGTTAATCACTTAAATTTACAGTTAAAGTATCAAAACCTTAAAGATAGTTTTGAAAACAACGCATCTCCACCCGCTCGAGATACTCTTGATTTCAGGACCTTAGATTTTTAGATCACTCAATTAACTGAAAAAGTCACCGTTCTTCAAGAACAAAATGAGCTTTTTAGGGCAGAAAATTCAAAAGTTAAGCAACATTACAAGGAATTGTATGATCCTATTAAGATCACGCTTGCTAAGCATATAGAACAGACAACTGCCTTAACCACTGAAAATGAGAATCTCAAAGCCTATATACATGAAAATCTGCAATGCAACACCATAGATTCTGTTAAACCAAGAGTTCTTACGCCCGATAGGTATGCTATAGATGTTGAACCGATTCCCCTTAACATTAGGAACAATAGGGAAGTTCATCTGGATTATCTCAAGCATCTAAAGGAAAGTGTTAAAACCCTTCGCGAGATAGTAGAGGAAGCTAA